>VXBZ01005960.1:850591-961828 GCA_013399135.1 Heliornis fulica
CTCAGCACAATGAAATCCCGATAGAGTCTTTTAAAAGTAGGACATTCCCCAAGAAAACTTTTTTGCAGCACTTCATCAGTTCTCCCCAGATGAGAGTGTCTTCTGGAGGAGCTCTTCCCAGGGGGTGACAGCCTCCAAAGTGGGACACCATCTCCTTGCTACAGTGACAGGGCTCCCCAGCGACTCTGGGGGCTGGTGGTGGCTGTCCTCCTGCCAACCCCTGCTGTGCTGGTGTTGTGGTTTCTCCCCAGCTGAGAGCTGAACACCACGCAGCCGCTCTCTAAAATGCTGGAAGTGAAAAGATAGAAAAGAAAACCAACAAAGGAAAACAGACCTCATGGGTCGGGATAAGGACATTTTACTGGGACAGCAGAGATAACGATGATGGGACTTTATAATGAAATATATGAAAATGGCCATACAGGGTATCATTTCTCACTGAACCGCACACCCCAGGCCATACAGCTCAGAGCTGTTCTGGGACTGGATCACCCCCAAAATCACATGTATAGGATGCATCAGAATGCCCTCAGCGGGGGTGGGAGAGCGTGTCTCAGTGCAGTTGGAGGGCTGATGTCTTCTGTCCTGGCGCTGCCTGCCAGGCCCCTGCCTGAGCACCACTGTGGAGTTCAGTCCCCGCACTTGTTCTTCACAGGGTCTAGGGTCTAGGAGACCAGGCTGGCTTAAAAATAAAATGAGGGTTGTAACCATGACTTGTTGCCAGTGTAAATTGAAAGCCTTAATAGAGTCTGTAGGACCAATTACATCAAGGTATGATATCCTCTTTATTGGCACCCTCCAGGGAGCCAGGAGACATTGTGGCAACAGGATTATGGTTTGCAGATGATACATGCGATAACTTCACCTAGACACACGCACCTGTTTCTCTCGCTAAGCAGATGTTTGGGAGGCTGTTAAGAGAACATCAGCCTCTTGACAGCGCGGCACAAAATACCACGTAACCGTGCCCGTTTGCACTGCTGTGCCCACTGCCTCGGCTCCTTGACAGAGCACTGGAGCAGCCCTGCCCAGGCGTGCTGAAACCCATCCCCTGGGGCAGGCTGGATCAACTTCGAAGGCTGAACCCTTTCCTGGCTCTCTGCCCAGGCAAATCCCCAAGCCAGGAAAAGGAGTTTCACCGTGTCAGGAGGGTGAGGTTTGGCTGCCTCCGTGACTGGGCTGTCACTCATCTTGCAATGTCACTCATGCACCAGCAACTGCAGTCATTTCCGTGTCATGCAGGCGTCTTTAAACATGACCTGGCAAGCTGCACGGGGCATAGTGAGACCTGCTTTGCACTGGAGTAGACTTGCCACCAGGATGGGAGGAGTTGTGTTGAACCATTAACCATCATCCTGGACCACTAACTTCAGGTTTTGTTGTTCTGGGTCTTTTTCCCCCCTTCTTTTAAATAATTTTTCCCAAATGCAAAATGAACCTTTTTGGATTACTTTGCCAGTCTGCGAAAGGTGGCTGCTGGTCCCTCCTCCTCCGCTCCCGTGGGAGACCAGAAGTGCGAGCAGCCCCATGAAGCTTCCCGTGCCTTAACCAGGTTGCAGGCAGAGGACCTTTGCCCTGCCTGAGCAAGCACAGGAGCCTGCAGCCTGAAGGTGAAGTCGCTCCAAGGTAACCCGTGTGCCTCAGCAGTTTTCAGCCCAGGGTCTGTAAAAGCTGCAAGTTGCTTCTATAGGCTCTGCAGAAGGTATCGAGGAGGTACGTGTGCATTTATTATGCAGGAGCCAGTGCCTAGACGGGGAGGTATTTGGTGTTCACAGATTGGAAAAGACAAACAAAGTCCTCTCTGATTCTGTGGGAGGGAAGCAAAACCTGCACTTGCATCTTCCGTGCCGTGCCTCGGTTAGGAAAATAAGCCACGTTAGACGAGAAGCGCAGTGGCAGGGGTGTCATTATGTATCACTGATACCTCTAATCTAGATGAAGCTTCGCGTGCGTGGTGTGACGAACCTGTGCGAGTGCATGCAACCTAGCAAAGGGAGGACCTGCAGTTCCCTGTCAGGGCTTCCTGCTCTTATCCTGCTCCATCTGATAGCAACTGCTTCAACAAGGTTTGGGGGATCCTGTGCGTGTGCGGGCAGATCCCTGAGCACTGGCTGCAGTGGCTCCCAGGGAGTGCTTGGAGGGCTGCGCTGCCTGTGTGGCATTTGAGCTCTCATTTCTGCCAGTGTTAATTAGGTTTTCTTCCTCTTCACCCTCATCCCCACAAAAGATGTCTTCCTTTAGTGTCGAATGGCAGCATGGAGGTCACCCGAGAGCCCTCGGGTGACTTCAGGTATCCCTTGGGTGATTTCAGAGGTCCGTGCTGGTTGTACACAGTACAACATGATTATGGACCGAAAGCAAGCCCACACTGCCTCCCTGAAATACATGGGTCATGTATGAGGTGTGGGTATGCTGCCCCAAACACCACGGTAAAACCACACTGTGCCCATCCTCCTCATTTTCAGCTCCTGGATGGGGAGCTTGGATCTCAGCAGCTCCGGACTGAGCAACCCTGCTACAAGCAGCGTGTGTATATACTGCATTTTAATAGACATAGACTACTGACTTAACATACATGGTTGCTATAGTAACAGAGGTTTCCTTAGTAACGGTTGCAGAAAATAATCTGGTACCAATTAAAAATAAACTGTTTGGAAAGGGGGCTGGGGGAGAGAGGAAACTGCTGAGAATCACCTTTCTCTTTATTGGTTCATCTCCCAGGGACTTGGAAGATTGATTAATACTTGAAATAACCTTTCTTAACCAGCAGTGAGACAAAAAGGAGGGAGAAGTGCAAGTGGGGTGGCTAAAGCTGCTGTTCTGACGTGAAACAAAGGAGGAGTGTGTCTGGGATACAGCAGAAATACAACAGGGTGATGCTATATCTCTCCATTAGGTTGGAATCCCCAGGGAGGAAAAACAAGGGACTATTTCCCTCCTTCCTTCCCTCTGCTGTCTTCATGCCATAACCATGACACGGACAAGTCTTTATTAGCATGCTGATAAAAGCCATGGGCAATCCAGGCTCCAGGGGATGCCTATCTCTGATGCTGTGTTAGAGCAGAAAGCCACACCATGGTGTGGGTTCCTCCCTCCCATTCAATGTTGTTGGCCTCTGTGCCCATGCTACCCCTCAGCTCAGCCCTGCTGCTCACGGGTCATGTCGATATCCTGGGTAATGGGATGTTGTGCTTCGCATGCAGCCTGGGGCTCATCCCTTTGAGGTGTTGGATCTGGGCATCCTGGGTTGTCAGGTTGGAGGGGACATGCTGGTTGTGTGGGAGAGGGGAGGGAAGGAGACGGTGGGGATGACAGAGCTGCTCAGACCTCTCCTGAGATCTCTAGTGGGAAGGGCTCTGGAGCATGCCGGTCAAAGTGTCACAGGAGGGCGCTTCATGTCCTCCCCTGCGAGGAATGTCCTGGGTCAAGGCTCTGGCAAGCTTTATCTCCTGCTTCTGTAGGGAGAGGAGACGTGTGTCTCCTTGCAGGCACCAGGGCTGATGACACTACCATGTCATCCTTGATGCTGTTACCACTTAGCTACCCATGTGGGAGCTGTAGTTGTGCTTGGGAAGCTGAGGTAGGGTGGGTGCCTGTGGCTTCTCCGTGGTGGACCTGGAGCCAAAGCTCCTGGCTGCTGGAGCAGAGCTTGCCTCCCTGCTGATCTTTTCCTGCCTGGTCCCCTTTTCGTTCTCCAGTTGTGGCCACTTGCTCCCCTGGCTATTGCGTGTGTGTGGGTTATGTCTCACTGAGATGGCTGTCATGTGACAGCAGTAGAGTCTCATTTAATTCACTTTTCCTGGAAATGGTTTTCTATGGAACTGGTCAAGAGCTCATTGTCTTGAGGTGCAAGTGGTATGGTTTCACCATAAAAAAAAACCCACTTGAGTTCAGGGTGTAGTCTTCTGTCTGCATTTGGTGCTTTGGACCACAACAAATTAAGAAAGGGAATCTTGTAAAAGACAAGTTGGAAAAAACAGCCTCTTGCCGATGGACATGGTGGGAGAGTCCAGGAGTAGAGGGCAGGAGGTAAAAGAAGAGATTATATGTTCTCCTATGAAATCTTAACACCTCTGTCTTAAAGTGCAAGTGCAAGTGGGACCTAGGCAAGAGCAGCCATGCCTGCAGCTTGGGGGGGGACTTTCTGGTCCTCTCAGGTGAGGTTGTGGTCCTCCAGGTGAGGTTGTCCTCTAATGACCTACCTCTTCTCATCCTTCTCCGTTCCTCCCTTGCAGTGACCAAGCTACAGGTGAGCAAGTCAAAGCGGAGCATCACCCTGGTGGAGAACCGGCCCATTCCCCTCAACTGCTCGGTGAAATCCCAGACCAGCCCCGACTCACACTTCGCAGTGCTGTGGTATGTCCACAAACCCTCCGACGCCGACGGCAAGCTCATCCTGAAGACCACCCACAGCTCAGCCTTTGAGTATGGCACCTATGCAGAGGAGGAGGGTCTGCGGGGCCGGCTGCAGTTTGAGCGCTCGGCGTCAGGGGGGCTCTTCAGCCTGACAGTCCAGCGGGCAGAGGTCCGAGACAGCGGCAGCTACTACTGCCACGTGGAGGAGTGGCTGCTCAGCCCCAACCACGCCTGGTACAAGCTGGCGGAGGAGGTGTCAGGGCGGACGGAGGTCACTGTCAAGCAACCAGGTACCACACAGCTTCTCGGTGGGGTCCTCTTGGCATCAACCCTCATGCAAGGCTCATGAGCTGACCGAGCTTTCCTGGGACAGCAGCGATTCTTCCTGTCCTTGTCACCCCTGCCTTGCATCCTCAAGTCTGCATGTGCCTACACAGACAAGGACGTTTTCCCCTTTCAGTGTGACCCTCCTCCATTTAGGCTGGGTTGATGTGTTTTTCAGTGTCCCCACATAAAGGTTGTCCTTCCCCAGCTATCCAGAAGGCCACTGCGCCCTGCCACGCTTCTTTATCCTCAGAGCATCATGTAGCAAGAGTGTCGACTAGTGACCTCCTGAGAGAGAAGCCATGTGCGCCGGCCTGGGGAAGCATTTTTGTGTTTGGTTTCATTTGACTCTGTGCCTGTATCGTGGCAGGCGCGGGGAGCCTTGTCTCTTTTCCCTCTGCGCTGGGCACGTGAGATGTGAGTAGCAAGCTTAATGAAGTGGGGAGATGGCTGCCTGGAAAAGAGACACCTGCCCTGCTGGTGGTTTCTGTGGCGGCGGACATCGCTGGTAAAGATGGGCTGATGGAGGAGCTAAAGATGCTCATTATGACCTGGGGACAGAACTGTCATTTTGTGCAGGGGGGACAACATGCAGGGAGGCAAACACGGTCTTTGGGACACCACATGTGCTGCCGAGGCAGGGCATGAGTACTTCACAAGGAAGCCTGCCTGGCTTGCTCCACCCAGTCCTGGAGGATGAAGTTCCTCCCTCAGGCAGGAGGGACACGCCTGGGTAGCAGGGCTGGCCTGGGATGCTTTTTCTCTGCCTGGATTAGGCTGCCTAGACGCAGGCTCTATGGGCAGAGTCGCAACGGGGGGCAATGGTCATGGTCCCTAGCGCAGCTTGGCCTGGTCACAGAGAACAGAGTGGGCTGGAGCGTGTTGCACACTGCTGGTCCCAGCCCCTCCTTTCTGTCCGCAGAGTCCCAGGATGGCTGGGGGAGGCGTGGGGGCAGGGAGGGGGAGCTGTTATCTGCCGCTTTGTTGTATCACCTGCCTCTTTCTGGGAAGTACGGTGCCCACTGTTTGCTGTGGCAACCGTACCAGGGAAGTCCAAACTGGGCCCCTGGAAACAAGCTGAGAAGGAATTAGGAGTGTACGACACGTCATTTCGCATAAAAGCGCCGATTGCAGTCACCCCCCAGCCCCGAGTATTAATGAAATTGTGGCACACAAACCAGGGACATTCCCAAGGCAGCAAAACACTGTGTGTGACTTTGCCTTCGTGCCACTTCTTGTTTTGCAGTGGTGGTTCCCTATAATCAGTTGTCCATTCTCCACCTTGACAGTTTTCCCCCTGTTCCCACTGCTGGAGCATTCACTGATCAGAAGACCCTAAAATACACATGTCCTGATTGCTTTTCCTCTCCTTTTTCCTCCCCACCCCCTCCCTCTTTTTCTTTACCTTCCCTTCCTCATTTCTGGCATCACACCCCAGGGTTGCAGCCATGTGTGAGGGGTCTGTGGGAAGACAAAGGGTGCCCACAGCCCTTGGTCACACCTTGTGTTTCTGATGGCCTTTTCCCACAGATAACCGCCTGCAGGTGAACCAGACTCACAGGAACATCACGGTACTGGAGAACCAGTGGGTGACCCTGGAGTGCATGGTCAGCAGCCGGACCAGCCCCTCATCCCAGCTGTCAGTGGAGTGGTACGTCTGGAGGCCAGGTCACCCAGAGAAGGAGGCGCTGGCCCAGCTGAGCAGGCAGAGCACTCTGCGCTACGGTGACCTGGCAGCGCTGGGTGACTTGCGGAGCCGCATGCATCTAGAGAGCCCGTCCCCGGGTCTCTACCTCCTCTCCATCCAAAACGCCACTGTGCGGGACAGCGGGGCCTACGACTGCCGTGTGGAAGAATGGCTCCTCAACCCTAGCGACCACTGGTACAAGCGGGCAGAGGACCTCTCCGGGCTCACCACCCTCACTGTCAAGCAGCCAGGTGAGGAGGATCTTGTGCCAGCAGCTCTGAGCAGCGCTCTGTCCTCTTGGACTGAATGCATGAGTCCCAGCCTGTCATTGACAGCAGGTCCAGGAAGAGGACCACTGCACTACAGACAGTACTGATGTTTCCATGCATGTCTTCTCAGGTGCACCCTTGCTTCTCTGGGAAGATTGTGGAGCAAGTCCTGCAAACACAGCTAGATGGGCTTGGGATTTTGTCACCACTGCATTGGCAAATTTCCTTTTTTACAGACCTTTTCTGCAGATTCCATAGGATAGGCTTCCAGTTTTATTCATGGTTTGACTGAGAGTGAGATGGGAGAGGCTGTCTGTGCTCCAGGGGCAGGGTCCTTGCGTGAAGAGAGGGCAGCAAAGGAAATCTTGATCCTTACGGGTGTCTGGGCAGTTTCTCACAGTGCTCTTCTCCATTCTGCAGATGTGGGGTGTGCAACTCCAAGGGTTTGTCTGTCAGCTGGGACGAGGCCTCAGGCTTCTCCATGGGGCAGGACTTGGGTATAAGGAGCCTGTGTCTGTAAGACAAGGGGGCACTTAGAGGCTTTGTGTGCACTCTTTTGCCAGTGAGAGTGGCTGAGGTGGATCCGACTGCCTAACACCACCATTTTCGCCATGCCAGAATAGGAGGGAGGCAGACATCGGGAATCACTGAAGATGCTGCTGCTGCTGCTTTCCAGGACCTAGTGCAGAAAAAAGTGCTACAGAAGTTTAAACCAGTGAGGAAGCTCCAGTTTCAAAGGGTTGGGAATGGAATGGAATTTAATTATTTCATTTGTAAGGGGTATACAACAATTACCTAGTCAACTGCCTGACAAATTCAGAGCTGACCAGAAGTTAAAGTACCTTTTTAAGGGCATTGTCCAAACACCTCTCAAACCCTGACAGGCCTGTGCCATCAGTCACTTCTCCAGGAAGCCTGTTCCACCCCCTTGGTAAAGAAATCCTTCCCAGTGTCCAGTCTGAACCTCCCCTGGTGCAGTTTTGAACCATTCTCCCATGTCCTGTCACTGGATCCCAGGGAAAGAGCTCAACACGTCTCTCTCCGCTTCCCTACTCAGAAGGCTTCAGAAAGCAGCAGGGTCTCTCCTCAGCCTCCTTCTCCCAAACTAGAGAAACCCATAGTCTTTAGCTGCTCCCCACATGACATGCCCTGCAGGCCTTGCACCAGCTTTGTTCCCCTTCCCTGGACACATTCAAGGACCTTCGCATCCTTCTTAAATCATCAGACCCAGAACTGCACACAGTATCCAAGGTGATGCAGCACCAGTGCTGAACAGAGCAGGACAGTCCCCTATTCTGACCACCTGCTTACGCTGTGTTTGCTTCCCCCCGGATGGGGTTTGCCTTCCTGGCTGCCAGGTCACACTGCTCACTCCTGATGAGCCTGCTGTTGGCCAGCATCCCCAGGTCCCTTTCTGCAGCTCCTCCTCTCCCCATTTATACATGTGTCTGGCAGTACTCCTTCCTTGGTACAGAATTTAGCACTTGGACTTGTTAAATTTCATCCCATTAATAAATTGCCTGGTACTCCAATCTGTACAGATCCCTCTGCAAGGCCTCTTGTCCCTCAAGAGATTCAACAGCACCTCCCAGTTTGGTATCACCAGCAGGTTTGCTGGCGGTACATTCAGCTCCTACACCCGGATCTCTGATAAACGCATCGAATAGGACCAGATGTAGAATTGAGCCCTAAGGAATACTGCCAGTGACCAGTCACCATCCAGATGTAGCCAGTTCTTCACCCAATGCACCGTGAACCTGCTCATCTCACAGTTGGACAACTTGTGCAGAGGGGTGTTGAGAGGGACAGTGTCAAAAGCCTTCCCAAAGTCCAAAAAAGTTCATCCACCACCTTGCCTTCATCCACTAGGTGGATGACCTTGTCACAGAAGGATATCAAACAGGACTGTCCCTTGGTGAACTTTGACTGTGCCTGATGATTGCGTTATTCTTTAAACGCCTTTCAGTAGTACCTAGTATGATCTTCTCCAGAATTTTTCCAGGAACTGGGATTAGACTGACAGACCTGTAGTTCCCTGGGTCTTCCCTCACCTTTTTTGTGGATTGGAATGTCACTGACTAGTTTCCAGTCAGCGGGGACCTCCCCAGGCTCCCAGGACCTTTGGTAGGTCATCGGGAGGGTTCCCACCATAACATCCCTTACGATTTCAGGGTCCACAAATGGAAACTCACTGTTCCCGCACTTGGGGACACAGTGGGAATGGTCCTCATTTGCTGGGTACTTTCCAGTGTGTAAAGCAGCCACTCTACTCTGCAAGTGCTGCGGCGGTGCCTTGTGCCGTCCTGTTCCGGCCAGGTGCCAGCTGCCACCTCGCAAGCTGAGAACTGCCAGCCAGGACGGACAGACGGACAGAGGAGGGGAATGAACATGGAATGGCAGGGGAAATCCTCGAGGCTCATTTTGAATTGCGGAAGGATGTGGAGTGGGAAGAAGGGAGGGAGTCGGGAGTGCACTAATTCAAGATAATTCCTTTTTTTCTAAAAGGGCTTTGTTATTGTTTGTTTTTGCTTTCATAGCAGCCAGTACTTAACAAAATGACTACACTCGCTTGTGACTCATGTCTCATTAGCAAGGATCTCCATGCTCATCTTTCAGGATTATAATCACGAGCAGAGGAGGAGAGGGGTGGGGGGAACCTCTCTCTGCACTTTCAGACAGCAGTTCTCTTTCTGCTTAACCTGCTGAGGTGGGAGAGGCTTTGTGTTGGTTTTGACATTTCCTCCCCTTCCTCCTTTTCACCTCAGTAGTCCCAAAAATCTCAGAAATTGCCTCATTCCTGTTTCTGCTCAGGAGTCTTCCCAGGGAAGATGCAAACTGAGAACACTCATGTTGCTGATGGCCTGACAAGCGCTCTGGTCTTAATGAAGATTTTCCTCATGGGACCATTTAGAAAGTGTAGGGCAGGTGCTATAATGGGAAGCCCCGCTGGGCACAGCAGCCCAGCAGCTGATGAGAGCTGAGGGACAGCAGCACTCTCCTGCAGGGACACCTGGGCTCTGTGCAAGGGAGGACTTGCTCTGCTGTCTTCACTGGAGGAGAAAGCACCTCTCCCTTCGGTGAGCTATTGGCTCACCCCTCCTCCTCAGCTCAGGTCAGAAAGGGCTTTTGAGTCTTTACATGGTAACTTAGATCTGGACTGATTGTGATCCCTGGAGTACGTGTTCCCTGGCAAGATGACTAAACTAAATGTTAATTGCTCTTGAAGTCAGCCTTGAATCATTTCATCTTGTGTTCTGCCTGCTGTACTCAGGTGAGAACATCTCTTTAGCCTTGCAGCAAGCACCAGAGACAAAAAGAAAGAGAGGGGAAGACTTCTGGAAATGTTGTTGCTGTGTCTGCACTGAGAAAATTACCACAGAGTAATCTCTTACCTAAATAACTTCCCAAACTGCTGGAAAATATCCTCTCCTCTTCTGTCAGCCTGATTTTTCAAGTCCTTTCAGTGCTCTCAAAGAAATAAGCATGGAGTACAACACTCTGCACAGGGAGCTGGGAAGGAGCTCACACACACACAAACACACACACCCCAGACCTCGGTATCTCCTGATGTGTTCTTGTAGCGCAGCTGGATGGCCGCAGCAGCTTTCTCCTGTCACACACGCACCAGTTGTTAGTGTGAGGGTCTGTGTGGGCAGGGAGGTAGCACGACACTCGAAGCCAGCTCCTGTTTCACCCTGTGCCAGGCGGGGTGTGGCAAGGTGAGGATGCTGTGGGGCTGACCGCTTGTGGGACTTGGCAGGCTGTGTGGAGCCTTTGGGTTTTGCTCGGACTGTGCCCAGCACCAGGGTTGTGACAGGCAGTTTACGCCAGGACAGGGTGGCTTTGACGATAGCGTTTTGCTTGGTGCTCACCTCTCCCCTCTTGTCATCTCAGATCCCACCTTGCAGGTGGACACAGCTACCGCCAATCTCACGGTGCAGGAGAAGGAATCCTTCCCACTGGACTGCAGCATCCTGTCCCGCTCCAGCCCAGAGTCCCGCTTTGCAGTGACATGGTACAAGCTGCGGGCCAAAGAGCTGGGCGGCCATGCAGAGGAGAACGAGGAGGAGGAGGAAGAGAGGGAGGCAGTGCTGAGTGTGGGCCTGGATGCCATCTTCAGCCCCGAGGCCAGCCGCTGGGAAGGCCGCCTGCGCTTCCAGAGGCTCTCGGCAGTGCTTTTCCGGCTGACAGTGCTGCAGGCCAGCGGCGCTGACACGGGCAACTACTCCTGCTGCGTGGAGGAGTGGCTGGCAGACCCCAGCGGTGTGTGGTATCGGCTGGCAGAGGAGGAGTCAGGGATGGTCGCTGTTCATGTGCAGGATACGGGTAAGAAGAGGCGACGACCCTCTGGGGGACATGGCCCTGCCATCCCTTTATGCCTTTGGTTTAACCAAGGGCCAAGAGCCAAGGAGTTGGTGGTACTGAGTCTCGCCTGCACTGGGACAAGCCTGTGGTGCTGGTGGTTTTCCAGCCAGCTCCATGGCACGTAGCCCAGCTCTTGTTTGGGCTTGAGCATGCACGCTCCACCCAGCTCTGTGCTGGGGCTGCATCCTCCCCCAGAACTTCCTACACTGTGTGTGTCCAGTGGGGGAGGACCTTGCCCCCACCCTGGGGTTTAACCCTTCCCTTCGGGATACACCCTGGAAGTCAGCTTAGCTCTGCACAAGGGTGCAGGCTGTGGCACAAGGGACTTCTCCCAGCAGCTCTTGAAGCCCTCAGATAATTTAGAGGCCCCATAGATAATTGAGGCCTTAAGGGAGACCCGCCAGGGCGCTGTCTGTGTGTCCTGCCACTGAGGGAATGAACACTTTGTGAGGCTCCCCACTGCATAAGATAGCACAAAAGCCGCAGCAGGGAGGAGTCCCTACCACTCAGGAAATTCGTCATGGGATAAAGCTGGAACATGCCCTGTGATAACTTTCTTCTGTTGCTATTTTCCAGTATCAGCATTTTTCTCAGAGCTCCACCTCCTGCCTTGGCACAGGAGGTTAATGATTAATGAACATCTTTTTTTTTTTTTATGTTTCTGAAGAAGTTTGTAGGCCCTGCCTCACAGAAAAGCCACAAAAATGTGACCTTCCTGTGTCTCTTTCCAGGCTCCACCCTACAGTCTGTCATCTGCTCCAATGATGCCCTCTTCTACTTTGTGTTCTTCTACCCCTTCCCCATCTTTGGTATCTTGATCATCACCATCCTTCTGGTGCGGTTCAAGAGCCGAAACTCCAGCAAGAACTCAGAGGGCAAGAACGGGGTCCCCTTGCTGTGGATCAAAGAGCCTCACCTCAACTACTCTCCCACTTGCCTTGAGCCACCAGTGCTCAGCATCCACCCAGGAACCATAGACTAAAGAGGCAGAGGTGCCCCAGGGGACACGCAGAGAGAGAGAGAGAGAGAAGCAGAGACACACTGGGAACCCTAAGGAACAGAGTGGGATTTGTTGTTCTTGTTGCGTTTGTCTCAGTGTCTGTGCTCCGACATGGTGGCCGAGATCTGCAAAGCACCCAGTCAGCGGGGACCAGAAGGTCTGAGGCTTCCTCCAGCACCTATGGGAACGCGCCCTTCACCCCAACAGACGGAGGGTCCCTGTGCTTTCTGTACATAGCAGATGTTCCTCTCGGATTAATTTTGCTCCCGTCAGTTGCTGTCTTTTGAGCTGTTACTTTTTTTTTTTGGTTGTCATTTCTTTTTTGGTCTCTCAAAGAACTGTAGGCTTCCCCTGCCCTCCATACAAGGATGAGTTCCCAGGGGTCGTTTGGTCCTAGGACAATCATTTTGGAAGTAAATGTGTATGTTTTCCAAACCAGAATGGTTCTATTCTTTAGACTCAGTGCCCTGGTGAAGAAGGTCTTTTTCCTAGGGTGCCCTGAGCTGGCTCCTCCCTCTTCCAAAACAGACAAAGCCAGGCCCACCTCTGGAGGTGTTAGCTGGGCTATCAGGAGGTCCATTTCAAAGCGTCTTCTGCCTCCATCTAATTGTTCTCTCAGGAGGAAGTAGTTCACCTTTTGGGAGCGTTCCCAGGTCTTGGAGAGACTGAATATTTGGTGTGCTTGTGGTCAGGACAAAAGCAATTTAGTTTGTCTCCAGGAACTGAAGCGGGGGGATGGAAGGAGGACACCAGAAAACCCTGACTTTGTTGGTCTTCATACAGTCCAGCTTACCAGAGTGGTGCTCCTCCCTGGTGTCCATGCTGCCACCTCTGATGAGGCAGGTCCCCTCTGTCCCCAACTTGCCTGGGGGCGGGCAGCAGGATCTGGTCTCTGCAGACTTCAACATGACCAAAGGAATGACTCTAGGAAGGGGGAAAGGGGAAGCTCTGCAGCTTGGGTTCACAGCCCCTGGATGGTTCAACCAAGGAGCCCAGTTGCAGCCCATGCTGTGCAGCGGGGACATGTAATTAACCATTACAAGTCACGAGTTTCCCTGCAGCAGCTTTGTGCTACTTCCCAGCGCACGCTCGGACAAGGCAAAGAGCCTGCACCATATCAGCACCCTGGGGGCTTCCCTGTCGCTACGGGCCAAGAGAAATCCTCTGCCATGTGTGTGCGTGCATCTGCCATTACTCATTCCTGGGGCTTTAGGAGGAGACGCCGTTTCTCCGTGAGCTCCCGCTCCTGACAAAGTCACCTGCTCTTGTCGTAGGCAGTCGCAGTGGCAGGAAATGCTGTTCTTTCTGTGAAAGATATGGCTCTTGCGAACCAAACCCAGGGTCTCGCCGCGTGGGGCACCTGAGCTCCCGTGCTCCCTAATGCCAAGTACCCCTGCCCTGTCCTGTGGAGGAAACCGCCTCCTCCCCCCTGCACCCGAAGTGTTACGTCTGGCGGAAGGAAATGTTTGCCAAAAATGGCCTTTTGTTGTCTTCCTTGATGTCTTCCTGGCAAATCCAGCCACTGGGTAGGGCGGACAGGCACAGCCACAAGACACGCACCCCCCGCCAACCTCGTGTGTGAGAGGTGCCGTACCCACAGCCGTTGTCCTCTACAGGAGGGTCGGAGTGCTCTTTGTGAAGAAATGGCAACCTCAGCAGATGCTGTGTAGCACAAGTCGGCTAGACCCTGATGCCTGGATGTTTCAGAGGCAGTGACACCTCGGTGGGACATCTGCACCACGCATCAGCTCTTCCCGGCTGCAGGAGAGGATCCACACTTGGGCATTTGAAGTCAGCCACCTCTGCTCCTCCACCTGAACGGCATCGGTTTCCTCTTCTGCTGGAAAGCCCAAATTTCACTTGTCCCTCCTCAAAGTCTGCCTCGAGACGTAACTACTTACTGACCCCAGCATATACATAATATCACACTCTCTCTTTATATATATATATATATATATATATATATACACACACACACATATCACACACACACGCTTGTCTCCTTTTTCTGGATAAGGCTTCTGCAAAGAGAGGAGTGGCTTGAGAAGTGAATGGAACTGAAGACCTGAGGCACAAACGGCAGCAGCTGCAGTCGGTGGGTATTGTTTCCTAAACAATAGGGGGTAGTATCTCCTCTACATACCCCTCCTGGGCAGGAACTGCAACTCTGTTCAGCTTTAAAGGTCAAAAAAAGAGAAAATTATGTTGGTGGGAGCCCATCTTTCATGGGAGAGCACTGTGCTGTGTCCGAGCCGTGCTCCTTGTCTTCAGCTTGCCTGCCCCAGAGCAGGGTTCTTCTCCTGGGGGGCTGCCCTGTGGTGCCGTCCCCCTGGCCGAAGCGGGTCCCTTCCCAGCCTGGCGGCTCTGGTCAGTGCTGAGACCAGGCTTCGCCGGGAAGCAGCTCCCACAGTGACCCCTGAATGTACCTTGCCAGTAACATTTCTCCATTGCCCTGGCAGTGTGTTGCCCAGTCTCAGTCTCCTCTGTTTTTATAAGGCAGACTTTTCCTGTAAGGAGTTTTAACACGAAGCTTTCAAACCACTCTCTCTGCTGGAACTTTCCATGACGAACCCAAGAGGAAAGAGAGACACCCTATCCATGCATGATGTGGAAAAATGTTTGGGATATTTTTAACAAAAAAAAAAAAAGCAAAACAAAAAACAAAAACTTTGTACTATGTTGCACTAAAACATGTTTTATACAACACACCTGAGAGCTGTAGTAAACTGTGTTGAAATTGTGAATCCTGTTGCTGCTGTTTTTTGTCAGATTTGGGTTTTCATTACACCTTTACATGCCCTCCCTGCACAGAGGGGTGCTGAGCTCCTTGGCCTGCTCCCCATTTCTGGCAGCCCCTCCATCTCCCACCACCCTATTCCCTGATGCATTCCTCTGCCTCAGCAGTGTCGCTTCTCTTTTGCAGACACTTTGCACTCTCTGGCTCTTCTCCCTCCCACCTCTTCAATTCCTCCTGCAACAGAATACAGCATTTAACAGAGGCATGTCAGGCTTGTTTATTGGGTGGATATACCGGTACTGAAATCACCCTGAAAATAGTATTTTACTGCTTCATAGTCTAGATTTGAAGAAAAAAAATAAAAACATTTTTAAACAGAATTATCCATAGCAAATGTTAAGCAAGTGATCTTTAGTAACCTGGATGTAAGCAGAAGAATAGAGTTACTATTGAACTGCCTACTGCTCCCCTGCCCAGGCGATGCGGTAGAGCTCCTGGGCCACTCGCTCCAGGCGGTCCTTGTACTCCAGGTGAGCATACAGGGAGGCGCTGACACCGTGGAAGCCATGCATGGCCCCCCACCAGCAGGCCGCGATGGCAGCGGTGGAATCGCTGTCGCCCCCATGGAAGAAAGCCCGGTGAGCCAGCTCTGCCCACGAGTCCCCTGCGCCCAGCAATGCGTCGTAAGCAATCATGGGGGCATCGTGCCCGCTGCTGCCCCCCCAGCCGCTGTAGCTGAGCGAGGTGTAAAACGCATCTCTCTCTTCCACGCCGTACTTGGGGGGGAAGGTGGGCGGCGAGACCCCATCTGATAATCCTCTCTTCGCCAGGTATTTTTCCCATTGCTCTTCAAAGTAATTCCTGCAAAACAGAGGAGGATGAGACAGAGGGGCTGTAAGAGACATCCCACGACCGAAGCACACACCCGAGCTCCCCGCCGGCGCTGCGGGCACCCGCTGAAAACGTGCCACGTCAAGGGCCCGGAGCCATGGCTCAGCAAAATGGCAGGCATCCGCTCCTCATCAAACTAGGAGCCTGACTTACAGTAAGCGGCACAGGGACGTGTTTCAGTGAATTAAGAGTTCCCCTCCCTCCGGCCACACGGGAGAAGGCAGCCCAGCACCTGCTGCTGTCGCGCTGCTCGGGATTCAAAGGCGCAGAGTGAGAACTGAGTCATCCTCCCAAATGCAGAGGGCCCCTACCCCTGCCTGCGCGTGCCCCCGCGCCCAGAGCCACGCCGCCTGCAGCCACATTTGGTTATAACTTTCAGACTGAGCTCAGCCCGAAGCCCGGTGCTGTTCCCCAGCCCTGCTTCCCATCTTGCATCAGATCACAGCTGCTTGAGATGACAGGTCTAGTGACCTCATACTGGATCCAAAAAATGTCACAGCTACACACCCAAACAAAACCTTTTTTCTTTTTTCTTTTTTTTTTTTAGAATAAATTTGAGGTATTTTTTCCCCTGGGGGACTTCAGAGACTGTCTGAATCGATTCGATCCCAGCCATGTGCTGCCCTAGGAATTTACCATAATGTGATTTACTGAAGCTTAACCATAAACAGTGCTCGCCCTCTCATACGTGAGGATTATTTTAACGAAACCCAGTGTTGGGAGTGCAGCTCACCACTGCCCCATGTTCTCCTCCACAAAGAAGCCGGTATCCCGCACATAGGCTTTTGCCCGTGGCAGCACCTCCAGCAGCCTCTTTCCCCAGGCTGGAGGGGGCACGCCATTCACTGCGAAAGCCGTGAAGAGGGCCGAAGCCAGAGACCCCAGGTAGCCCGTGGGGTGGTGGTGGGTCATTCGTCCGCTCTCGATGCTGACTTGCACCAGGGTGTTCAACTCAGCAGGGCGGTGGAAACGCAGCCCAATGCACATGGAGCGCATGGCAGCCCCGCAGCCTCCTGCCCGGGGGCCAAACGGGATCCTCCAGCCACCCGTCCGCCCCGGATCCAGCTTCACCACGTTTTCCGTACATGTGGCACCTGGACAGGAGCAGCAGAACCCAACAGAAAGAAGAGAAAAGAACAGCAATGTACATCTATAGGCAACAGCATCACACAGCTTGGGAACCGAGGGAAGACAGGCAAGGTGGCAAGGACGGAAGCGTCTCTCTCTATAAGGGATTTGGGCTTCCCAGTTAAAACATCAGCTCTCTGCTCATGTATGTTTCCTGCCTTAAACTGCCAGTGCCCCCTGCCTATTCCCAAGCAGACCTGGTAATTCCTGTTAGTGAAAAGCATCAAAAAGACGGGGAGTAAATTGCTTATTTATGTATTTAGATTTCTTTTATTAAATACTTACCTATCAAATGTATATACTATATATATTAGGTATATGATGTACACATCTACCTAGACAGACATTTATGAAGGAGGTCTGCAGGGCCATCAGATCACATCAATCCCTGATCCAAGGCATGTCCAAGGACCTCTGCAGTTTTCCCTGACAGTCATCCAGTCTCTTTACAGCACCCTTTACAGCCAGCGACACCACACGCTCCCCAGGAATCTTTCCCATCACCATGCTGACCCAAAATGTTTTCCAGCTCTCCCTTGCTGCAGTCCATGTCTGTCAGACAGCGATGGATGGATGTGCGCTCTCTCCCTCACCACAACACATTTCGTGTAACTGGCTTTACTGTACTCCTCTCCAACAAGCCGAAGAACCGCATGAGGTCAGACCAAAGGTCTGCCCAGCCCACTACCTTGTCTCCAAACACAGCCGCTAACTTAGGACTAGAAAAAGCTGAGGCAAGTACGCTGCTGCCCTGTGAAGGCTGGCCTTGCTTCGTGCAGACAGGAGGGCACAGCCTGCCCGTGCCAGAAGATGGGTCCCAAACGCTGTGTTCAACAACCCCCAGTGGACCTAGCCACCAGGAACAGGTCTCCTTAGCTTTAACCCACACATGCCCTCATACTCCTTTAACACCCCTTGGCCACCACCGGAGCCATGATTTTCTTATGCAAAGCATTTCCTTTTGGTTTAAACCGCCATTTGGCAATTTCCTAAAATTCTCCCCTCATTCTTGCAAGACATAACGACTTTTCATGCTCCACACTGTTCAAGACTGTATATACCTTGTCATAGAATCATAGAATTGTTAAGGTTGGAAGAGACCCAGTCCAACCGTTAACCTACCGCCACCAAGTCCACCACTAGACCATGTCCATGACCACATCTACCCGTCTTTTAAATACCTCCAGGGATGGGGACTCAACCACTTCCCTGGGCAGCCTGTTCCGATGTTTGACAACTCTTTCAGTACAGAAGTTTTTCCTAATATCTGACCTAAATTTTCCCTGGCGCAGCTTGAGGACATTTCCTCTAGTTCTGTCACCTGTTACTGGGGAGAAGAGACCAAACCCTACCTCACTGCAACCTCCTTTCAGGTAGTTGTAGGGAGCAATAAGGTCTCCACTCAGCCTCCTCCAAACTAAACACGCCCAGCTTCCTCACTCGCTCCTCATAGGGCCTGTTCTCTAGACCCTTCACCATCCTCATTGCCCTTCTTTGGACACGCTCCAGCACCTCAACGTCCTTCTTGAAGTGAGGGGCCCAAAACTGGACACAGTACTCGAGGTGAGGCCTCACCAGTGCCGAATACAGGGGGATAATCACCTCCCTGGTCCTGCTGGCCACACCATACCTGATACAAGCCAGGATGCCATTGGCCCTCTTGGCCACCTGGGCACACTGCTGGCTCATGTTTAGGCGGCTGTCGACCAACACTCCCAGGTCCCTTTCCGCCAGGCTGCTCTCCAGCCACTCCTGCCCAAGCCTGTAACGTTGCCTGGGGTTGTTGCGACCAAAGTGCAGGACCCGGCATTTGGCCTTGTTGAATGTCATACTGTTGGCCCCAGCCCAACAATCCAGCCTGTCCAGATCCCTCTGCAGGGCCTTCCTACCCTCCAGCAGATCGACACTCCCACCCAATTTGGTGTCATCTGCAAACTTACTGAGGGTGCATTCAATCCCCTCATCCAGATCATCTATGAAGATATTAAACAGGATATTACTGTCCCCTTCCTCAGTTCTCTCCATCTCTGATAGTCCAGTTTTGCCTCTCTTCTGTTGGGGGAAGCCACACGGTAACTCCTCATTGCCCACCTCCACCTCCTTCACAGTTCTGCTGCTGACTTTGAAGAAGAAATGCCTCTGCCTCTTGCCATTCTGCTGCTTCAGGAGCTCACTTGTTAGGCCAGCACATTCACAGCATAAAGCCGTCCGCACAAACACATCCACATTTCAGAGTCCAGCCAAGACCTTGAAACAAGTTCAGAGTACTAAGCCCAAACAATTGATACGCAAGGTCACTCTGTGGTGACTAACAGAAAACTGAGGGGGTTTCTGTTGTTTGTTTTTTTTTTTAATTTCAAAAAATTCTAACCACATTGAGCATCACGCTTACAATCTACAGCAGGGGCATTAAAAGGAACTGCCAAACAAAGGTGCATTTGTGAAAAGCTGTGCCAACCACCCCATTCATATATTCCTGGCAAAACAGACCTTCTTCCGGGAAGAGAAGGGGAAGGGGAGAGAGCAAAGGGACTAAGGTAGCTTAAAAAGAAAATCTGCATAACAAAAGCAAAACGGCCTCTGATCTTGCTGGAACTGTGAGAAAGAAATTTCTTTAGTACCTGACTAAACAGGTTGAGAGCGGGCAACCCAGTCCTTGATCAAAAGTGAGATTGTTCTTGCATTAACTGTAGTCAAAAGAAAACGAGGAAGGTAACAAGACTTTAACTGTAAGGATAGAGTGGTCAATTTGCAATAAAAATTTAACTGCAGCTTTAAACCAGTGTGTGTTACTATAGGAGATAACTATGGAAATAAAAAAAGTTTAAACCAAACCAGTATGCAAAAAAACTCTTGTGATTTGTAAGTATCATAAGTATTATCCTCGTGATTTTAAACAGTTAAAATACTAAAATGTTTGAAAGCCATTCTAGGAAGACTAAGCTGAAATCATGTTATCAGTCTGGTGGTTTGTTTTTTTTTAAAAAAAGGGTTAAAAAAACACCCCAAACAACATCTGTAGGAGTTTCTGAATCAGGAGATTTTGTTTTGGAAACCCACCAAATCCTGGTTTCTGGATCCTTTGTGCTTACACTAAGAAACTAAAGGTAACCTGAGGAGGGTACTGGCCTAAGGAAAGAGGAAATTCAAGCACTAAGCAGCGTGTGAAGAAAGACAACCCAAGAAAGCTTGAAGTATAGCTGGGCGCTAGTTCTGAAGTAGGCTTCCACTCCATACTCAGACGCTTCAGGAGCACAGACAAGAACACTAGTTTGGGATCTGTCCATACACGTATAAAAGGTAAGTTAAAACACCTAGCAGTAAATAATTGCACAGGGAGAGAACTTGGACCAAAAGCCAGAGTTCTGAAGCAGAAGGTTTCTTGGGGAGCTGTGGAGGTAGATACAGCAGTGCCACAAAACCAGAAATATGGCCACGCTAGTGTCACTTAACTCACCGGCTTCGTCACCTGCAAAGAACAGTGAATTTGGGGCTGTGGCACATTGCAAACAGCAATCATGGACATAGGGACTAACCTGCCATTGAGATAAGACAGTGAGTACCCTCTTGGGGCTGCAGACTCAAGAGACCCTGCTATCGCCGTCTGTGACTCAAAACGTTGTGGGAATCCCTTTGCTGGTGCGGGTTTTGGTTTTCAGGTCTGGACTCCCTTGTGTGGGTGAGCAATGTGACTTTCCCCCACTGTTCTGGGGAAATCTCTCTACTGCGTGAAGGTCGCAGTGGCAACTTTCCATTCTCGGCCCTGAGGGCTGCAGTTCCCCAGTGAGTCTTTACTGTGGCCAGACAAGCACCACTATGGGTTATGTTCTTAGTTGAAATCCACTTACCCTGAACTGCTGAAAGAAGTTACTAACATGCAACTCCTATCATTAGGGTTTGTCAATACGGTATAGAGCCTCCACACCGCAGGCAGCTCCTCGCGATATGGCTTAGGAACTACCTTTGGTGGGCCCTGAGCTGCTGTGCCAGGACTTAAGCTCTCAGAGCCGAGCACCTTTCCCGTGGCTGCAGTGGCAGCACTCCAGAATGCTGTTGCAAGAACATTCCCAACAGACTTCAGGTTTTTTGCCATACTTCCTTTTGAAGTAGCAAATTTACTTCAAAATCCTTCACTTCCATATGGGAACTGATTTGGGGCATACTGCAGCTCAGTTATCACTGAAGGACTGCAGCAGGTACGCTATTGTCCTTAGATATTAATTGCTAACATTTAAATTTTAGGTTCTTCTTGTCACCTCAGGTCTTAGCTTTGATATTGGAGGCAAAATTAGCTTGCAGGTGCTGTCTCACTGCCAGCTGTAGTTAGTCCACCTTGGCAGACCACATCAGCTAGGAGAACGAAGAGATGCTCCTTTGCCAAAACAGCAGTGAACCGCATGAAGTTTAACCTTCCAGCTCCTGCTATCCAGGCAACCACCGCTACCCCTTCCTAAATATTGTATTGACTGACACTACCTGTGTTAAAGAGTACTAACAGCTTAGTTCTTTATACAAGGGTAGGAGGTCACTGTGGAAAGGTAGGTAGAATAAACTCCTGCTTCAGTTGGCAACCTGCTCTACCTCGGAAATGCGCAGCTCTGTCATGCTGTGCTCAGTGGCCCTAAGAGAGCAAAGCAGGATTTGGCCTCTCCTGTGTTTAATGTCAAGCCAGAACATTCTTGAAATATTCTGGCCCCTCCAAATAGATTATGTGAAGAATTATGTACATCAAAAAGATGTACATAATCCTTCACATAGGACTGCTGGATTTGAGTGTTTCCTCAATACTCCACACTGACCACACGAGTCAAATTAGAAGCCCAGCCTCAGTAACTCTGATGCAAGTTTAATTCAAGCATCCAAAAGAGGCTGGGCCATGACAGCAGAGACAAATGGGGAGGAAGAGTTGGGTTAGCAGGCCTGGGTACTAGGAACTACAGGAGTACAGTGCAGCCTGTCAAGGCACGCTTTCCAAGAACTGCCACACACCGCCAGGCCCCGCTGCCTGTGACCCAAACTCAGCACCACTGTGCCTATGCAGAGGAAAGAGATATCATGAAGTACAGAGCTTTGAGAAGACGACCGTGGCCTGAATGTCCTGGCACAGAAAGCAGACATGTGCAGCTAGCCAAAAGTAGACTCTGCATTTAGTAAACTTAATTATTCCAAGCAAGGATCTTTGTGACTTTAAATATAGCTTATGTCTGATTTATCACATTTGTTATGAGAAGTTCTATAATAATTCCCTGTTTCAATGTGCTGCTTTAACAGAGCGTCTCAGGGTGTGCATTATACACGGCTTGTGGTTTTTCATCCACTGAATGCAGGAACAGACACATTCCCAGCACAAAAAGCCAGCATCCTTCCCCTGAGTACAAGACCAGGCACCAAGCATGACTGTAAGGACCTTCTGTACCTGTGGGCGAAACAATACCTTTTTCATCTAGTCCAGAGAAGCGGAAACCACCCCAGACAGCCTTATTCTAATCCCTTTAGTTCATCCTGAAGCAGGACCTGAGTGGAAAACTTTTGCCTTTACATGAAGTACAACTAACGCTACAGCCAGCCAAAAGGAAAAGCCAAGCAGCAGCAAAGGGAGGGACATCAGTGAGAGGAGAGCCCTGCTCAGACAGCACTATAGAAGGGGTTACCTGGAGCTCTGCCCTTCATGTCATTCATGCACTCCTTGTAGTTCTTTGCAATCAGGGAATAGAGAAGCTCTAACTCTGGAGTTTTCCCAGCAGCTACCAGGGCTTCAGCTGTGGCCAAGTGCATCACTGTATCATCGCTGACCTTCCAACCTTCGATGCTGATGTTGCTGAGCCCCCCCATCTCTGCCAGCTCCTTGTGGATGACTGCACCACTCTTCTGGAACTCCCATTTCCCGTTATAATAACCCAGTGTGTCACCAACTGCGCTCAGCACCATTGATGCCACGTAATTTTCCATCATCTTAGGGCACAACTTTTGCCCCAGGACTGCTTCAACAAGGAAAACACTATGAAAAGAAAAAAAAAAGAGAGGGAGTATGAAAATAAAATCCTTCCTGGTTCATCAGGAGCCTCTACTGCTGAGCTCCAGAAGGCTGGCTACCTGGCCTCCCCACCTGCAACTCAGCAGGTACTTTCCTTTACAGTACCACTTCCCCACAGGCCTGGAGCTGCAGGTACCCAGCAGTAAGCAAAGCAGGGACCACCAGTAAGCATGCGTCAGCTCCTGGGCAGCCCAGCCTGGATGCTGCATGTTATACCTGGGCCAAGGAGCAAAACACAAGGGCAGGACTGTTGATGTCACTGTTATGTCACCATTCACACGTTCACCACTTTTAGGGTGCAGGGCACAGTAGAAGCAAGGAGGCCAGCGCAGTTCTCAGCAGTTTTCCTACTCTGGGGATGGCATGAGGCTGAGCATGTCTGTTTCAGCAGGCCCCAGCAGTGGTGACAGGCACAGGGGCCCTGGGCACTGTCTGCCACAATGGTGGGTGCTCGCAGAGGCTGAGCTGGCCACACCAGCAGGGATGTTCGGCAATGGCCCTGCCTCGCTCCCCACAGAATCACAGAATGTCTAGGTTGGAAAAGACCATTATGATCGAGTCCAACTGTACTTGTCCTCTCCTAAACCATATACCTGAGCACCTCATCTACCAGGGATGGTGACTCAGCCACCTCCCTGGGCAGCCTGTTCCACACCCCAGCAACTCCTTCCGTGAAGGATTTCTTCCTAATATCTAATCTGAACCTGCCCTGGCACAGCTTGAGGCCATTTCACCTTGTGCTGTCACCTGTCACTTGGCTGAAGAGACCATCACCCACCTCTCTACAGCCTCCTTTCAGGTAACCGTAGGCAGTGATAAGGTCTCCCCTTAGTCTCCTCCAGACTAAACAACCCCAGTTCCCTCAGCTGCTCCTCATAAGGTTTGTTCTCCAGACCCTTCACCAGCCTGGTTGCCCTCCTCTGGACCCGCTCCAGGACCTCAATGTCCTTCTTGTAGTGAGGGGCCCAGAANATGTGCAGCCACGCTGCCCCAAGCCTGCAGCGCTGCAGGGGGATGTCATGTCCCAGGTGCAGGACTCTGCACTTAGCATTACTGGACCTCATCCCGGTGCCTCAGTCCATCGGTCCAGCCTGGTCGGATCCCTCTGAAGAGCCTCCCTACCCCTGAGCAGATCGACCCTTCCTCTGCGTCGCACGGCGGGGCCCTTTCGCGGAGGCGGGGAAGGACAACGGGGCCGGCCGATCCCACGATCCGCGCCGCCGGGGCAGGAGGCTTCTCCCCGGGCCCAGCGGGTACTTACGCGGCCAGACCCGCGAGCAGAGGCCGTCGGGGCCGGGGCCCGCAGTCCTTCGGGAGCAGCAGGCGGCTACCCGGGGACATCCAGCGCAGTGGGGCGTTCGCAGGCCTTCGCCGCCGATGTTTACGGGAGCCGCCTCCGCTGGTCCCTGCCCCTCCACGGCCTTCCGGGGCGGTGCGACCGGCCCAGCGGCGGCTGCTCTCCTCCTTCCGAGCCGGGTCCGGCGCAGCCTCTCCGGCTGCCGGAGAGCGGAGTCGTCCCGGCCCGCTGCCCCCTGCGCGGTCGGAGGGTTTGGGATCGGGAGCCGGGGGCGGAGGTCTGCGTTCCCCGCCGTTGTCAGGGCTGCCCTCCCAGAGGCACGCCAGTCAGCTCGGAAGCTAAGCTGCAGCGTGGAAATGAAGTCACCGCACGGAAATGAAATGCTGTATTTAAATTAAATAAAACAGTGAAAGTGAAAGACGCTTCCAGCATTTACCCCGCTTTTTCTATTGAAACTCTCCAGCAGTTTCGTGTCCTCCCTGTCCTCATCCTTGTCCCCCTCGTCCTCCTCATCCTCCTCTATTGGGGCAGTCACTCCCGCGTGGGAGCATTGTTGGGAGACCTTTGGAGGGCTTTCTCTAGGCTTGGTTTCTCTTCCATTTACTGAAGCGTGAACAGAGCCACCTTCACCTGAAGTCTCTGCTGATATGCCCACCCTGCCCTTTACTTTTCTGGGCAGCACTGTCCCACCCCACCCCAGTGATCCCAGCCTCCTCCACAGTAGGACTAGACTTTTCCCAGCTGTGCTGCTTTGCAGTGCATCTCAAGGTGCTTGATGATGCCTTGCTTTGTCCTTTATTTTTAATGACGGTGGTGGTTGGGTGGCTGAGGGCATCTAGTGAATGGGCAGGGCAGGGGACAGCAGCAGGAAGCAGGAGGAAAAACTGGCTTGCACATGGCTCTGGTTGTGTTTTGTGGAGGTGTCATGGTTCTGCCCCAGCTGAGAGCCAAACACCACACAGCCACTCTCTCTAAATGGGGAGGAGAAGGGACAGAGAAGAAAAACAACAAAGACAGACAAACCTCACAGTTTGGGATAAGGACAGTTTACTGGGACAGCAGTGAGAGATAACTATAATAGGATTTTATAGCAAAATACACAAAACTTGTGATACAGGATGCAATTTTCTCACTGAACTGCACACCTCAGGCCATACAGCTCAGAGCCATCCTGGAATCAGATCATCCCCAAAACCACATGTACTGAAGCCATGTGCTCTTCCCCCACCAATGCCCCTTTATCCTGAGCATGATGTAAGTAGTATAGAACACCCTCTTTGTCCAGTTTAAGTCATCTGTCCTGGACATGTCCACTCCCAGCATCCTCAGTGCCTGGCCCCACCACCACTCCCATCCACTCCTCAACCCCCCCAACCCCCCCTTCTCATTTGCAGGGCAATATGAAAAACCGAGAAGTTCCTGACTGCTTGGCCACAACTAGAAACATCGGTGTTATCAGTGCTGCTNTTTTAAGTGCTCCTCCCCCCCCAACTCTCAAACACGGCATTCCACCAGCTGCTAGAACAGAAATTAACTCTCCCCTAGCCAAAACCAGGACAGGAGGCCAAACCATTTTACCAACCAGCGGTGACTTGACACGCCACACACCAGGTTTCCAGAGCCCCGGTTCACCCCAGAAGGTACCAGTGCCTCTTACACAAAGGGAAAAAAAAAATCCCCCCATGCCTATGAGAGAGAGCAGTGGTAGTTTTGAGCTACAGCCCTGGGGGATTTCAGGGCAATCATGAATGCAGCGCTGGGTCAGAGCAGAGTCCCTGGGGAATTTGGGGGCAAGAGGAGGGGGGTGGAGGGGAGCCTGGAGCTGGGCCTTGGGGGATTTCAGGTAGCTGAGAGTGCAGGCCAGTGCAGGAGCATCCACAAAGGCAGCTGCAACAGCTTGGTACATAGTGCCCATTCAGATATCTGCTGCTCATCTGCACCGTGCTGCAAATGTGGAGTTTGAGGACCATCCGGTAGAGCAAATAGTAACAGAAAAGGAAGTGGGAAAAGAATCTGCCGGTCTCTCAGCACAGCCAGCAGCGCCTGCTGACTGTTTCTGCTTCTCTGCTTGGTTCAGGTTGGCACAGCACTTAAAAGCCGAGTGGATTTTTTCTCTCCTAAGGTGTGCAAGAGGGAAGGCCCCTCCTGCTTTTGGCTGGCTATCTGTGAGAATGGGCTTCTAATATAGCCTGTAGGGCAGAGGTACAGGGAGGAAAGTTTGCAGGTTCCCCAAACACGCAGGAAAATGGCAGAACACTTCGGCATCTGCACATGTCTACAGCACCGAGACCTTTGGAGCTCGTCATTGCTTCCTGAGTTCATTCAGCTTCCTAAAAACCAAAACCAAGACACACATCGGAGGTCAGTGACATCTGAGATGTGACACAGAACAACGTGGAGGGCACCTTGCTGGCAGATGGCGGATGATGAGCCAGCAATAGGATCCATCATCGGGAGCCTGCAAATATCAGGGTGGGAGGATACACGCAGTTTTCAGGCTTGAGTGCTTGCATCCCCAAAGGGATCTCCCTGTGCAAGTCCCACGGTGGGCGAGGATAGTGTTCTCTCTCAGACAGCATCACCAGCTCCGAGATGGTGCAGGGAAGCATTGCCCTGACTCACCCCCATGGCACAGGGAGGGTCGGTTGCTCCCCTCTGGCAGGGATAGGCTTCAGGTGCTGAGCCATGCAAGGAGTTAAAGACTCCCTGTGTTGCCCCTTTCTGGGGTTTTTGTGTGATTTTTTTTTTTTAATGAAAATTTAGGCTGCGGTGGGCTAATCACCAGGATATGCCTTCTGGAAAGTACCACCTTGGAGCAGCTCACTGATATGCCTCTGTGCTGTGTTGGACACTGTGGTTAGCACTCACTTAGACTCAGAATTTTCCTTCATATTCATCTGGAAAAAAAGGGTAATTTCTTTCTGACTAGAAAAAAAATAGTGCTTTTCTAGATGAGCCCAGGTTTGAGGGCTCCTGTGCGGAGGGGCTCTGAATGGCAGTGTTGCAGCACCAGAGCTATGCACTCATTTAGATCTTGTGGGACATTTCCTCAGAACTATTAAGGGCCCTTCATAGAGCTGGAAGAAGGTGAACATTAAAGATACACGGTGCACCCTTCTTAAACAAGGCAATGCCCCTGTTCTAGGCCCTATGGCTGTCCCCAAAACAGGACCACCAGGGGACGTATGGAATTCTCATTTTTCATCTGTCCCGTTCATCATCTCTTTGCGCCCCAGGTTCAAAGGTGACTTTTCACAGATCCTTCTGGGGCCCTTAACCATGTTCATTTTGGACCAGTGCCAACCTTTTTACAACCTCTCATTCTTTTAATAGCACTTTTTTCTCTGTAATGACAGCAGGCATTTTTTTGAGTGGGGAATATCTCTGGGCTTACCCTAATTCTCAGTCCCCAGGTGCGTGTCTCTGTCACTGGCCAGTAAATAACAATACGCTAGAACAGGGGCATTCAAAACAGGGGCAGCAGATGTCATGTGAGGTCTGCAGGGGACCGGGCCGGCTCACTGCGGGTAGCCTGGGCAGCACTTGCCGGTGGGGCAGCGGTGCATGACCCTGCACACACGTGTGAGGGAAACTCTTGCCTTTGCAGGATGCTCGGAGCTGCTGCACTCGCT
Source organism: Heliornis fulica (assembly GCA_013399135.1). Classification (NCBI taxonomy): domain Eukaryota; kingdom Metazoa; phylum Chordata; class Aves; order Gruiformes; family Heliornithidae; genus Heliornis; species Heliornis fulica. The sequence goes on from VXBZ01005960.1 coordinate 878,312, forward strand.
CTTGGATGGATTTTTGCAGCAGGGGATGGGCACCCAGAAGCCGTGGGTTCTTTTGGCTCTGTGCTTCCTTCACTCTAGGCACGGACAGGTGCTTTCTGCATTGGTTTTTCTGGCTGTTTTTTCTATCCCTGGTGGGATGGCGACTCTTGCTTGTTGCCTGGCTTCCTGCAGGAATGAGGTGGGGGGGGGCTTGCTTCCTTCCATCCTGTCCAGGGAAGCACAGATGAAAAAGGCATTGAGAGCCTTGGCTGCAAGCACCAGCCTGTGCCTGGGGCAAAGCCAGTCACAGAGATGCTTTTGCCTAGAAATGGGATCATGTGGGGAACGGCGAGAGAGGTTCTGGAGGTCTTGGCTGAAGCAAAGTTTTGGAGATAGCAGCAGAGGAGGTGGCCCTGGGTAACTGACTTGGTTTCAGGGAATACTGGACTTGGGCCTCTTATTTAAGAAACTGGGCTTCACTGCAGAAATGCCTGTTCACTGTGGCACCTGCGACTCCCCCCAGGATGCTTCCAAAAGCCATCTTTAAAATTTACATTTAAAATTTACATTACATTAAAAAATTTAAAAAACCCAAGGAACACAAAAAACAACCCACCTAATCTAACTCCCAAATAACCGTCATTCCACAGGGTAGAAGGTAAGCAGGATAATCATGTTTCCACAGAGAGAGGCACTGCAGTGCTGACTTGGGGCAGCCAATGTGGTCGCTGACACAGAGAACAGCTCCCAGGTGAACGGAGGGCTGTGGTCACCTCTCCCTTATCCACATCTACCAAAAGGAACTACAAACTCATCTTTACCGTCCCTCCTTAAGTTTATAGCTGGCACGTTAGTAAACGGAAGTGTGTGGGGATGGGGACATCACCAGCAGTCTGCAAGTCCTGCTTTTGAGCTTGGGGACGTCAGTGAAGCAATCCCGGACGTCTTCTGTGGACTTGAGGTTTGGCTCGAGCAGTGGAGCTGAGGCTCCGGTGCTGGTGGGCCGGTTGCTCCTTGTTGTAAGTCAAGTGACATTTTCATTTTCAGTTGCGTGCCAGTGCTGGCTCTGTGCTCCCCACCTGCAGGGTGACGGCATCTGTGGGCCTGCAATGCTGTCCCTTCCTCCCCTTTCTTTCTGTGAGCTGCTGGCAGTTGCATCCGAGTGAATCAGAGGGACCACGTGAGCCCATGGGAGGTTCTTGGCACTTGCCAATTAAAATAAATGCTGTGGGATGTGGTGGGTTAAACATGGAAGGCCGACAGAGAACATAATGGCTGGCTGCACTGCGGAGAAGGTGTGTTGGGTGTGTGGGATGAGAAGAACAGCCGGAGGACAGTTCAGCTTCCTGGGGCAGAGAGTGCATCTCGCAGTCCCAGCCATGGGTCAGCCAAGGCTCCTGGTGTTGCAACAGCAGCAGATGTGGCCAAGCACCTGTGGTTGGTTCACACAAGCAACTGTGTGTGTCCATCCTCACCATAGCAGAGGAGAATTAACTGTTGGGTCCCTCCAGATACTACTGCTCCTCCTCTTTCCCTCCAGCTTTCCCTCCTCCCGGCTGTATGCATCCGCCTCCCGCTATGGGGAAGGTCATTCTCCTGCAGCGCAAAGCCCGTTTGGCCCTCTATCCTGCCAAGGCAAAGTTAGGTGAAGGTGAGAGAGAGTGTAAAAATAAGGGTGGGAGAGGGACAAGACTGAGGAGTAGGATCTTTCTTCTGCCAGCATGTTGCAAGTGTGTTCAAGCTGTCCAAGGAAACCAGAAGTTGTGTACAGGCATGAGAGCTAATTAACTTGTGTGAGGAGGAGGTGGAGGCACCAGCTGAGGCCTGGGGAAGCAGGCAGATGGGAATGGTGAGCAAAAATTCCCGTAAGCTTATTGGGGAGCGCTTATAGTACCAGGACCTGCCAGGCTGAAGGATAACTCTCCTTGGCTTGAATAACTTAATCTGAGACTAGGCAAAATCCTAGGTATGATATGTTAGGAAAAGCCCCATAGTGGCTTCAAGTTATTTGATTGGGTGGTTATTTTCCAACACAGGGATTTCTCTGGTGCTGGGTTGTGACACGAGCCTCCTCTCCCACCTCTTCTGCCTGTGTCTTCACCAGCTCACTCTGAAACATAACTGTTCCTGGGAATGACTCCTACTTTTGGCCACATTCTGAAAGGACCAAGGGCATGAGAATTAGTGGTAAAGTGCTTAGAGACAGCAAAACACGACATTTGAAAAATCACTTCCGCATTTCATTCTTCATTAATTGGATTTCAGAGAATTGGGAAGTGCTGGTGTGTGACAAGAGGAACATACGAACAAGGCCACTGAATGTTCTGTTTTATCCATTGGTCTAACAAGCTTAAAAATATCTGCCTACTTCCTTTCCGTACTTATGTACTTTGCGTGATGCAATTCACTGGTGACACTGCCTTGATGCGTGGAGAAGTCCTCCTGGAAGGAGGAGCGGGGAGGTGTTGCAAGGACGTCGACTGCTGGCCTCCCCTCTTCTGGCTTCACCCCCTCTCCATGTCTGTACCCAAACTCACAATGGAACAGAGATTTTGGAGGAGGCCACTAAGGACTTTGCTGTGCTGAGGCCACCAAAAACATCACTGTGCAGGGTTCAGCCCTCTGGTGTGTTCCCACAATGGCCCTGGTCTGGAAGAAGGGACAGGCAAGATCTTGACAGCAGTCAGAAGCTGCTGACTGTGAAACCTTTTGCTCTTAAAACTGAGGTAGCATTTGAGATCTGGGAGGAGATGGTCTGTCGCTCATCTGCCATGTATATGACTGCACAAAACTGCAGGACAGTTTAAGAGGATCTGGTTTGGGGAAAACCCAAACATCTTTGGTTGGTGATATTATGTCGGACCGCGTATTGTCAAAAGTCAGTGGAAATTTAAGAAAATCACAACTCTGGGAGACAGAGGGAGGGAATAAGGATGGTGCCCCTCCTGTAGGTCCATTGTTGATGCAACCATACTCCCAGTAGCCATGGCTCTGCACCACCTCTGGGCCTTCACTTCTGCTTGGTGCAGAGAGGAAAATAATGCTTGTGGGTTTGTTCTGCATAGAAGGTTCCTTGCTGTATTCTGCCCCAAACCTTCAGCATCAAGAGTGCAGAAAGGCTTCTTGTCTGACATGAATGTGACAAGAACATGAGCTCAGAGGTCTGGCTCTGTGCCAGAGCAGGCATTTGCTGGGTGTGGGAAATGTGTTGGTCTCCAGTCTGTCAAAGCAGCCGTCACGCTGGAGTAGTTGGGGGTCTGTAAGAGGCAGAGAAGTGTGAGATCTTTCTGCATGCTGTTCTGTCATCTGCTTGCACTGGGACTGGTGCTTGGGAAGTGAAATGTTGCTTATCCCATCCTTGGTCTCCAGAGCCTTCTCATTTTTCCACTGAATATCCCTGACATGCCAGCCACTTCGATGTAACCTAGCAGTGCATGGCTTAAGTTGTCTTGGCTGCAGTAGCGAAACCTGCAAGGCCATGCTTGGACTGACACAAATGTCTCCAGCCCTACACAAGGCTTGCAGACAAACCCATAAGAGCCTTGCTGCCGTGGCCAGGAGGAAGCAAGCCAGAGGAAACTGTGCTCCTGCCTGAAAAGGAGGCAGTTGTATGTGTGGGGGGTGTTGGTAGAAGAGAATGAACAAGGGGCAGTATAATTCCTCAAGTTCAGGAACTGGCATGTGAAAACACGTTGCAGTGATAAGAACTTCTACCAGCGGAGGAGCGTAGCCAAAGGTCATCGCTATCATTAAGAAGCCAAGGCTGAAAAGTATGCGAGCTGGGATCTCCGAGCAGCTGGCTAGCCTGGCTTCAGTAAACGCAAAATGAGATAAAAGCACAAAAAGAATTTACCACGACTGTCTCATGCCAGGCTATCATAGTCAGTTTGTTTTGATAAGGTAATTGGCTATGGCGAGAGAGGGGTTCACAAAGACAGCCCTTACAGTGCTACAGGCAAAGCCATGAAGCTGGAGAAACAGGGGACTGAAGTGAGCGCTGTGCGGATTTACCTAAAGAAGATGTCAGGAGGTTGTGCCTCAAGGGGAGTGAGCAGGGTGGCAAGGGGTTATTAACGATGCTCCTCAGAAGGGTGATCTTGTTTACCCATCAGGAAAACAAGCTCTAAACAGATTTGGTAATCTCTGAAGGGCCACTTGCTGCAGAGGTTGATCAGGCTGTGGCACAGGACAAGCTGACAGAACCGACGGCTGCAGGAGGGAAATGGGATGAAAGTCGGCAGCACTCGGCTCAAGCTCGTGTGTGCAAAGAGAGGGTATAAGATGCTTTGCTCCTAGCTCGTCCCCTGCCATTCGGAAATTACACAGGAAGGGGAGTTTTGACCGACATGATTACTCCTCGCTGTAGCGTAGCCAAGAAAAAGAAGGTGAGAGATGAGATGCGATGATCTCTCCAGCTGGTTTAAAGGTAGTTACGGAGGTGCAGGGCCCCTGCCAGGCTGCAGAGGACAGGCTGGAGAGGACCGGGCTATGGGGAGAGCCCACTGCATGGGAGAGACAAAAACAACATGGCCAGTGCCCAGAGGTGTGCAGGGGCATGGCTGCACCTCCCCACCAGCTCACTGCAAAGCCACACTCGTTGGCCCAAGGTTCCACCTTACACTGGGGTCTTTCCCTGTCCCCTAGCAGGGACAGGGCTGAGTGTTTGGAAAAGCTCTTCTGGACCTGTTTGCTTCAGGCTTATTTCCACTGGTGATCTTAGGGTTACTTGCAACCTTCTGAAGTTCCTCAGCAGGTGCAGGCTTCTTCTGAAGGTTGGAAACTTCTGAAAACCAGGACTTGGCTCCAGGATGCCAGAGAGGGGACCTGTGAGTATATAGGCATGGGCAGCACACCTGCCGAACAGGCCAAACACAGCACCTGTGCTTCTCCTCCTCTCGTGGCTTTTCATGAGCACGTTCAGATCCCAGACCTCCCCTCGGTCTTCAAGGGGTCTCTTCAAGTTTCTTAGGGTCTCTTCAAGTGCTCTAAGTGGAAGGTGAGCTACTTTGGCAGAGGAGCTGAATTCAACCTGAGTCCTGCAGTGAGCAGCGGATGGTGCCTCTGAAGGACGGCACAACCTAGTAAAAAGTACCTGTGCCCCGGAGGTCCGAGAGTTTCCATCAAAAAACATGATACCCATGTAAAGGGGGAAGTCCCACAGCTCGCACTTACAGAAAATCACTCTTTTTTAGGTTCGAAGGGAAAAGAAACAAACCAAAGCTGGACATCACATTTAGGTTTGAGGTTCCAATGTTTTCAGGTTTGGTTCTTGTTTTAGGCGTTGGGGGCTTTTGCTTTTGTTTGTTTTCTCCTGAACTCCCCCTCCCACCTTCAAATGTCAACCTGGCAGGTTTCTGGAATTGAGTCCTTTTGAGCTTTGCTTCCTGAAAGCCCTGAATTTGCACTTCCCGTGTTGCCATCTGATTTGTGTGCACGCTGGGGTGAGCTATGCCTGTGGATCGGCATCGGCAAGGGCAGACATATAGCTGTCTGTAAGCTGCTGATGGAGGTTTTAGAGGCTTTCTGTACTGATCACTCTACTGAGCACATGTAACCTGAAACCAGCTAACACACATACGGGGCGTAGTTTCTCAGAGGGTCAGAAGAAGCAGGGTCTCTGACAATGCTCTTCTGATCATTTGATTTCTTATTCCAGCTCATAACAAGCCAGAGCCTCGTAAGGATACACGGCACAACTTCAGCACAGGGTAAAAAAAGCTGCTGATTTTCTTACTGATAGTCTTGGAAATACATCCTCTCCTCTCCTCTCCTCTCATCTCATCTCATCTCTCCTTTTTTTAATTGATTTTTAAAATAGATCAGTCTAAGTCTAGAAAAGCTCATCCCAGTGCCTTTGACATGAAGCCTAACCACAACCAAAGCAGAGGGTAACAATGCCTATCAGCGCTGATTGCAGGTAGTGCCTTCAGCTTTGCTTTTCACAGAGTATAATTCTGCTCTTCAGGTGTGACTCCTGTTGAAATTGCTGTTGCATTTTATCTACAGACCTGTGCCAGAACAGTATTCACACTTGCATACACCATGCTTGTCCATATGGAGAAATTGCAGGTAGGAAGCTGGGCTTTGGGGTAGCAGTTAGTTTGTGAATGCTCATTAGCTCCTCATTTGCATGCTCATAGTGGGCACGAGGTGTGATTTGCTCTCAAAGACAGGCAAGGTCTGAGCACAATGGTTTGTGTGAGATTATATACAACAGTCGAAGCTGATTTCATGGCTGGATTTTGCTAACAGGGGCATGTTCCTTCTCTCTGCCCTCAGCCCACCACATCAAACTGCTGACACTGGTTCTTGGGCTTGTCGGATATTGCAGCGAATTGATGCAACTCACAAATTCCGCCAAGAAAAGCAAGTTGGTTTTATGTATTTTGTTTGCTGGGTTGGTGAGTTGAACCGGATTCCAAGGGGGCACTGAGGGACAAGTGTTCCAGGGTGAGATTTGTCCCCCTCTCTGATCGACCGTACGGAAGTAATTCTCAGGATTTTTACAAGGCTGCAATCTTAGACACCAAGCACTGAGTGAACCAACTGTGGATTACTAAAATCAAAACAATGTTCTGATGAGCAAAACCCACTTACAGGTTCTCAGCCTTTAGTTGTATTCACAGATTCCTCGAGTTGGCAGGGCAGATGCCCGGCAGACTTAATGTGAAAGGCAGATCTAAAGACCTGCTTCTCAAATGTGTTACTTCATACCTTGATGCCTTCATTTTACACGTGTGAATTCCTATCTGCACGTCAGCATGTTGGTACACGTGCTTAGACATTTCCTTGCTTACATTTGCTTTGCATCATGCTAGTTTCTCATTGTCACTGTGGTTTTCTGATTAGGACAGCTTGAACTTTCATGGACCTCTGCAAAACCTCTAGGACTGAAGTTCTGGCCCCTCCATGTGGTCCGCTCTGAAGCTGACTCAGAGCCTTACTGTTTTTTTCCCCAGCGAACGCAAGGGCAAGCTCTGTTCCCCAGGTAACACAGAGCAATACTGGATAGGAACCAGGCTGAAAATCATCTGGCCCATGATTCAATCACTTGTGCCAAATAGCAAAATGCCTGATTAGGTCGGGTTTCCAGGGACCCTGCTGTCCTCAGCTGCACTCCGGCACAGCTAACACCCGGCGCAGGGATGGCAGGTGCCCTGCCTGGATCCCACAGCCCTCTGAGGCAGGAGAACAGGGCCGGGAGCTTGTGGTAAACGCGCACACCACGAAGCAGCAGCAGCAGCAGCAGCAGCAGCAGCAGCAGCCCTCTGGGGTGAGGCGGGTCCCCTTTCAATGCTTGCTAACTGCTGCATTTAATCTCTTCCATGTAATAGCACACCCCCAAAAAAAAAAAAAAAAAAAAAAAAAAAAAGAAAAAAGGAAGATACAGTCCAGCACATATTGCCAGGCACTGCGTTTCAGACACCTACCTTACCGCTCACCTGGTGCGGCAGCCAGTGCTGCTGAATGTGGTGCCATGTTGTCCGCGCTCTCTGTCCCGGGATCGTGGGGAGGGGAATCAGGACCGTGCTGAAATAGCTGGTGTAAATATTAAACACAACAAAAAATCATCTCGTGTCTTCTTCACAGCCTGCTACTGCCAAGGGCCATGACTCCCTGGCAGGGAGGGCTCTGTTGAGGAGAACCAAAGTATCTGCCGCTCTGTCTTCACTGAACACTGGGGTGGAAACCATAGGTGATTGCCACCTTCTTATGAGCAGATGAACCTCCTCTGCTTCAATGGAAGAGCTTGCAGGAACCAGCCCGGGGGTGGTGTGGTGGCCTGTGGATGGGGTGACTGTGAGTGCCAGTTTGCAGGCTATGGAGCAGCAACCCACTTGCTCTTTCCTGCATGGACCACATGAGCATACTGGGCTTCTGCACAGCGGGGACACACGCGGTGATGCCTCATAATAACAGTGTACAGCAATCCTGTGGGTCCTGTACACCAGTCTGCTGTGAGTGTAACTGAAGAAGGCTTAGCCAAGATTATTAAGGCAGCTTTGGATTTGGCAGGGAGCCCCTGGTGCTTTGAGCACTAAAAGTCAACACAGTAATCGGGATGAAGCTACAATGGCCAAACAGTGTGGATGCATTTTGCATATACCTTACTTGAATTAACTTCCCACATTTCCCCCACTGTTTCTGGGTCCAGAAGGGATTTTTAACTTATTTATCACTCCTGACTTGCCACAGCACAGCAGACATGCTTTCCAACACGCCACATCACCAAGGCATGCTATCTGTCAGTGCATGGCCAGTCCAGCACTGAACTGTGCTGCATGCCATGGGTGTTGCTGGGTGCCGGTCCCAGCTGGGCACTGTTCTTGTGATATTGTCCTGTCCCCAACACACTTTGATAGCAGTGACTCTGCCTTGGTCTTATGAGGGCAGAGCTTGGTCCTTCAAATTACTGAGCTAAGGAATCTCTGCATTTGATGATCTGAGTGATAATAGAGAATCACCACCACCCCACTACCACCTCCCACCCCCGTGTGCTAGCTTGGATGTTACCAGACTGCAAAGCTCTTAGCCCTCTGAAAGCCCTGCCACAACATACAAACCACTCTTGAAGAGCAGAGGACCAGTGATCTCTGGAGCGTGTGTCACACTGGATAGGCTGCAGAACCAAAACACTGGTCAGGGGAAGGGCAGAAACACTGGCCCTGAGCCCATCTCCCAGGTTTAAAATTAGTTTTACAAGCCCAGTGAGGACTTCCTTGTGCTCAGGATGGTGGAGGAGAACAGTACCCAAGGTGAGATGCCAGGGAGGGATCCCCAGCAGACGTGTTGAACACAGAGATGGGACTGAGCCCAATACAGGGACACTGTCCCAGGCTCCCCGAGCACCAGTGCACAAGGGAACCCCAAACCCCATGAAGTGTGGCATCACCCAGCAACATCTTTGGATTGCAGTAGGTTTGGAGACCTCTCAGTGAAGAGTCTTAGGGCACAAGAGGGACGGGTTCCCTTCCATGCTCTGAGGGATTGGTGCTCTCTGTCCTGCCATGCTGAAAGTAGGTTGCACAAGTGAAACCTGCCCTTGTTTACTGAAAGTCCTCTTTCATTCTTCCATAAACAAGGCCATACTTGAGCTCTAATCTGTGCTGAGATGAAGCATTTAACTTCTTCAAATCTTGCCAGTTTTACAGCCTGAAGGCTGGGGACCACTGGGGGGAAAACAAAACCAAGAAATCTCTTGAGCTGAAGTTTCTGTTATTGTTGTTTTCCTTTGTAAGATGAAAGTGATTTTCTGTAACTGAAACTGTTGGATTTTCCTCTTTCCCCACAAAACTTTTTTTCTTTTGTTACTCACATTGCATAGGAGTCCATTGTTGTGTGATTGACTTAACTTCTCATGGTGCTGAAAGATGCTGAGACCTCTCTGGTAAGGATGCCTCCTGCCTTTCTCTTATGGGGAAGGGGTGGGGGGGAATAAGTGTCATTTACTTCCACTAGCAAACAGATGTGTGTTATCAGGAATTGCTAACATGCACTTGGGTCATTACTCCACATACCTTGTATTCCTCATGCCAGTATAGAAGCCATCAAATGCAGACAGGCCAAGAGGAAACAGCCTCAAGTTGCACCCAGGGGAGGTTTAGGCTGGATATTAGGAAAAATGTCTTCACTGGAATGATTGTCAATCACTGGACAGGCTACCCAGGGAAGTAGTTGACTCACCATCCCTGGAGACATTTAAAAGACATGTAGTTCTGGCACTTAGAGACAAGGTTTAGTGTTGGACTTGGCAGTCTTAGGTTAATGGATGGAGTTGACAATCTTAAAGATCTTTTCCAACCAAAAAGGATTCTATGAAAAAAACCCTTCCTAAGAATGTTGCTGTGCCTTGCAGTGGGATCATTTCTAAGGGAACTATGTTTTTAGGGCACTTGCACAACCATTTTTCTGGTGATATACGTCTCTGGAAACACACCTTAGATACTTCCCATTCAACCTAAACATTCTCGTACTAAAAGCACAGGGATGTGATTTTTGATCAGGCCGATGCAGACAGGAATGTCTGTTCTCATTATCACCACCAAAAGGGGTCCCCATTCTGTAGGAGGAAATGTGGTTATGAATCCTCACCAAAGAGTAGGTGCTGTGTTTTGGTTTCCAGTATTTATCACATTCTGCCCTTTCTGACACTTCTCTGAGCTGTCGACTGAGAAACAGAGGGAGGTTGGGTTTTCTGTTTGTTTTTACCAATCCCCAAATGTTCAAAATAATAGCACTGTTTGACTGTGCTGGAAATGTGTTTCTGCAGTGGTGGTTCTGCCGTCTGGATGGAGTTGGTGATATCAGGAGAAATCCAGCAGCAATGTATTTGATCAGCCTTCGCTTTCCAGTGCAAAGAATTTCTACCGCAAAGGCTGATTAGTGAAATTAATTTCCTCTACATCACACATATGCTGCAAAATTTCACTTGCCTTTTCTGCTTTTTGCCTGATGGCTTTGTTTGTAAGCAAAGGAAAAATGTGGAGTGTGTGATGGTCTCACATCTTCCTCTTTTTCACGTTCATTGTTTTCAGCAGAATTTAAAGGCCCTTTCTCATCAAATCCAAGCTTCCCTTTTCAAGCTGTAACGCTGCTTCTACCCATCTAAACCTGTTTCTGGAGCCTGTATAGGTGAAGTGCTGCAAGCCTATTAAAGTGTACAGAAAAGCGTATTCCTATGGGGATTTCTCCAGGAAGTAGTGGGCTCATAATACCTGCCGCAGCACTCATACAAAGGAGCCTCTCCTGAACTGTGACTTCAGTATGTATGAGTCCTTCAACTTTGCTAGCGTCCTAAGGATGTATAATACCTCTTTCCTTGAAGAGCTGGCTTCCAAGAAGCGAGGACAGGGAAGCTTTGAGCCACAGAAAAAATTATGACTTCTGCCTCTGATCAAAGCAGAACAAAGGAGTCGGCCCCTACATTCTCTCTTACGGCAGTGTGCCTCGCAAGCTCCCTGAGGGAGGAGATACTGAGAGCCACGATACCTAGAAAAGGAGAAGGAGCTCTGACCAAGAATAGTATCCACAAGACCTGCTGTCGTTCCAGAACCTAGGCAGCCTTAATGAAGCAATTAGACTGGCGGCTGATGAGCTCAGTCGCTTTCCCTGGGACTGCTCATCAAAGAGCAGGGTCAAACCCCAAGCAAGAAATGCAGATGTAAATGGAACAGGCTGGAGTTTCTGCCTAGTAGTAACATGCTAATGGCAGAAATATTTTTTTTTAAAAGCTTGAATTTAAAATGAAAGTGAGATGGTAAGCTCTACAGCTGTAATAGGGTTGCCAGAAACAATCCTAGTGCAGGAGATGTGATTAGGCTACAAGCAGAAGGAGCACAGGCCCATCTGACATCCTTGCTTGCCTAAAACACTGCTCAGCCACGTAGGGATGTGGAAGGAGCAGAGGACGGATTGGTGGCCCGAGAGCTGGGGCTGTGACTTGGGGAAACGATGGGTGAATGACTACAGCTGCAATTTTCTTTTTCTTCCCTGAGTACCCTGAAAACACCCGTATGTAGACACATGGTCGCAGTATCGCCTGTGTGTGCAGTCCATGCCGGTGGTCCTGTCAGGAAACACACGGGTAGCGTACAAACATACGGGATTTAAATCAGAGCCCGAGTCGCCACACACGTGCACTAGAAACCCCGCGATGGAGAGCCACCAAGTCCCAGTCTGACTCAATGGCAAACTCCTCTCTGCCGCTTCACGCACAGCAACCTTTTTCTCTGCAGAAGGGCTGTGACCTGCTCTTGTTCTGCCGTCTGATTTCCCTGCAGAACACCACCTGGTCCGTTATATATTTGAATATTTGAATATTTAAATATTTTGCAATTATTCAAATATTTAAAGTGTGGGAGACAAAGGGAACTGGCCAACCTCTTTTCAGTGGTCTGTGGGGACAGGATAAGGTGCAATGGTCACAAGTTGGACCACAGGAGGTTTCACACCGATGTAAGAAAGAACTCCCCCCATGGTGAGGGTGATGGAACACTGGAACAGACTGCCCAGGGGGGGTTGTGGAGTCTCCTTTTCTTGAGATCTGGAGATCTCCTTCTCTGGTCCCTCTTCAAGACCCGTCTGGGCACCTACCTGTGTGACCTGCTCTAGGGAATTTGCTTTGGAAGGGGGGTTGGACTCGATGATCTCTGGAGGTCCCTTCCAACCCCTACGATTCTGTGATTCTGTTTTGGCAAAATAAGCCTCTGATGTGAGTTATGATCCAATCAGCCCAAATCTCTTCTGCATCGGTACATCTGTTCCACCTAATCCAAGGCAGCTATACTGAAGAACTCCAGCAACACAGTGGCAAATCACTTCTCATAAGATGGATGCATTTGTTTCATATCAAAGCAATTTAAATCAGCAAACCAGAAATCCACATTTAAATACGTGGGTCTGATCTTATTTCACACTTGCACCTTGTATTTTTAGCTTGAGGAAAACCAGGTTTTCTCTGGCGTGCAGCCCTCTCGCTGCGATAGTTGCATGTAAATACAACCCTTCACGCTGTACCGGGGTTTGTTTCATTTTGCAGGAGGGTGTGAGGTATCTGTACAAATCTATATCACATAGTGTATGTTTACTTCCTCGGACTGCTATTTCTACTAAGCGTTTTGTTTTGCTGCTTAGGATTTCCTTCAGACAGGCTGGTTTCTGTTTGGCTGCTCAGATTCATGAGGGCTCTGCCCTTCCAGGTGTCAGAGAAAGGACTGCCCACCCCTCTCTCTGCCCTGTATGGAGCCGTGGAGCTGCAGAAAGGGGCTGGTGGTGGGTGCCATGGCTGAGCAGTGGGTGCCTCCTGGATGAGGAGGACCCAGGGCTGGGAAGGCAAGGTCTCCCGCTGCCTCTCCTGCCAGGGCTGATGAATGATCTCTGGGGGCCCCTTTGGTTTCAGAGGCACGTCCAGAGGCTGTTCCCTGTCTGGGTGCTCAGCTGTGACAGCCAACACATGCAGTTTAAGCAGACATTCCTAAATTAGCATTATGTAAGTGAACTTGATGGATTACAGCCAGCTGGGCTTGAAGTGACAGTGAGGGATTTTTTTTTTTTCATTTCAAATAGAGTTTTGCAGGATTATTCCCACAGAAGTATCATGTCTCTAACTTAGTTGCATATTGAACTCCAGCTTGGGAAGCTCCACCAGTGTCAGCGCTGCCTGACACTTACACTTGGTGTCTGCTAGTTGCAAGCAGGGACCTATTCTGCCTCCTCAGCCCAAAGTTCCTCTGCCCTCTCATCCCAAAGACCCCCTATCCCCTTGCTGAACCAGCACCGAGGGTCGAAGGCGGCACCCGTGTCCCATCCCTGGGCGGCAGGGGTGGAGGCAATGGGTGCTGCAGCTTCGTCCATGCCACGAGAGACAAGCCGTGGGCGGATATGAGATGATTTATGAAGCCGAGCGCCCGCCCGCTGCCCGGCCTTCCTCTCGCACCCCAGCGGGGAGTGAGCATCTCAGCAGCTGTGCTTCAAAAACTGGGCACCCATGGCTCAGCACTGAGCCCCCTGCCTCCTCTCTGCCTCGGGGGGTGGCCTCAGGGCCGCTTGCCCAGGAAAACCACAGGTACCACCGACGAGGGAGGCGAAGCGGGGCAGGCTCATGCTCATGTTTTACTTGGCGCGGCAGCGGACAGGAAGAAGGGTGCAGCAGCGGGTGCTGTGGGTCCTCGGTCGCTGTTTCCCTAACTGTGTCCCCCTCTCCTCGCAGCCCAGGAGCTACAGGAAGATGTCGTGCCTGCCCGTTGCCCGACCAGCGCTGGCATTGAGGAGGTGGCTGGGGTTTGGGCTCGTCGTGCAGCTCTGCCTTAGTTTAGGTAAGCAGGAGCGGCCAGTGTGGGAGTGCGGGAGGGCTGTGCTGACACTCTTCTGCTTTCTTCTGCCGGGGCTGAGGCTGGGCCAGGCTTTGGGGTGGCTGGCTCGCTAACTACGGTGGCCAGCACCCAAGACCCAAGAGCACTCGACTCTCCAGCCTGGTCATGCCGGCTCTCAGAGCGGCAGGGTGATCACCCACTCCAGCTGAGGCGAAAGGAAGGATGGCTTTCTTGGGGTGGCTGACTTTTGGGATGGTCCCTTCGCTCGGGCTTTGGCTTAGGTGGTGGGGTGGTTTCTGCAGTGTTTTGGATGGCTAAAAGTGAGGGGAACACAGGGCAGGGCGGTGGGTTGGAGGACTCTCCACCGCCCAGGCAGCGCAGCCCACAGCGAGTGCTTTCTCCAGCAACACAAGTTCCCATCAGAGAACTGCGAGGGCTGTCCCTCCCACTTCTCTGAGAGGACCTGCTGAAAAGCTTGTTGAAGCTCACAGGTGCCTCCTAACCTCAAGGGGCTTGGGATGAGCCTTCTCAGATGTGTGAAGTGTTAACCTTGAAACCACACAAAACTCACTTCTCAGACAGGATTCACTGTGGATGCAATATTATGCATATATATAGATATGTTGTGCATATTGGGTGTTCTGGTGTCTCATTGCAAGCGATACTCTAGAGCAGACTGGGGCTGAACTGTGGCTCTGATTTAGAACCTAGCGATACTGTATCAAGAAATGAACAAGATTATTATTTTTGCATGCTAGGCTTCTCATATCTTCTTTTACAAAATCAGAGGAATGCCAGGGTTTGTTCACCTGCCTTCAGTCTCCTCCTATACTCAGAGAAGCAAGTATACAGTAGACTAGTCCCTCAAAAGCTTTAGAAGACTACTGCATCCCTACCTAGATTGTTCCAGTATTTTTCCCAGCATGCAAAGGAACAATTTCCCCAGGGAAGTGGTGGAATCCCCAAAGCTGTGCACTTGTAAGATTCAGCTGGACAAGGTGTTGGGCCATCTTATCTAGAACATGATTTTCACAGAATCACAGAATGTTAGGAGTTGTAAGAGACCTGTAAAGATCACCCCTCCTGCCCGTGAAGGATCACTTTTATCTATAGAGCCTTTGCCAAGAAAGGTTGGACCAGATGATCCTCAAGGTCCTTTCCAACCTGCTGTTCTATGATGATTCTATGATACCAACTTATGAGTTTTTCATGCTGGTGATGTAAACCTGGGAGATATTTGATGCTGAGTTTCATTTTGAGTTTCAGTCTCAGAATCTTAAAACAGAATTGCAGACCCTGCTTGTACAGAAAGTGACCACCTCAAATGCCGCTCGTGAGATCTCTGCTCTCCTGCCTCCCCCCTGCTCTCCGTGCCCCACCTCTGTGCTTGCAAAGCACACATCAGTGATGGGTGTACTCTGCCTGTGCAGCAGTGGGCAACCAATCCATCACACGCAGAAGTTTCTCCGTACGGTAAAAGCTTGCGGTATGTTATTAGCGTGATTACAAGCATGTGGTAATTAGCAAGTCAAGAAGTTCTCAAGCTAAGGCTGACGATCCCAAAACCGGAGATGGGCAGTACTTGGACATACAGCCTGATGCGTGCTGCTCTCCAGTACTGGAAACAGGAGTTTGACAATAGGAAACCAGGTGTTCCTGCAGCTGTGCCAGTTTCTGTGTGGCTTGCTGTGGGAGTGGTAGTTTATCCTGATTTGCACCTCTCCATCTCTTTCTGTAGGGCCCTGCTCATAACCTTCCAACCCCCTGTCCAGTTTCAGCCCCATTTGAGAGAGAGGCAGAGTGGGCAGAGACATCCTTGCCCACGGCATGGAAGCCCCTGGCAAGCCATGGGGGCCTGCACTGTCCCCCCTGCTGCCCAGACGAGGGAAAGAGAGGAGGGAGGGGCAGCTGCGAGGGGGTGTAAAGAGCGTGGTGTCACCCAGGGCTTGGGAATGGGCTGGGAGGTGAGGGCACAGGTACCTGGGTTGGGAGACACAAGGAGACACATCCATATGCCAGTAAGGGTTTGGTCAGCCTGTTGCTGAGAAGTCTTGTTTCTCCGAGTCTCATCAGTTATGAAATTCTGGGGTTTCCTTCTGCAGGAGGTAGAATGGAGGGGTGGAGGAAGCTTTTTAAAAAGCAGTATAGAATTCTTTAGGGCATCATTGTTAGCTGCTTCAGAGACATTGAGGCGTGGAAGTCCTGGTGCCTCGGGAGTGGGTTGCTCAGCAGGCTGACGAGGTCAGCACATCTGATGCACTTTCTTTCTCCCTCTGTACACATGTGTACACACCCTGCCATGCTTCTCTCCAAAAAGAGGTGATCCTCCATTAGTGCCCTTGAAAATTCAGGCTACAGTACCTACCAACAAGACTTTTTAAAAGCTTTACCAGGACTTGTAGGTCATGCCTTTCCCTAGGACACACACAGCAGTCACAAGGACCAACTTCTGACCCTGTCACAGCAAAACAGTGAAGCCCAGCCACAGAGTCTGCCCGGGTCCTGCCACTGGCTTCCCATGCGTCGCTGAGGAGTTGCCAAGGCTGGCACTTACAGAGCTGACCTTGTGTGGGGCTGGGCACGGCCACATCAAGGCACAGCCAGAGCTGGTGCTTTCTGGGTGCCCTGCCCCAGTGCAGCCGTAACAGAGAGAACGCCAGGCTGAACTCAACATGGTCGGAGAAGGTGGCTTTAAGAGGGTCCTAATTAACCAGGTTGATTTGACAGCTGGATGTCATAGGAAATGTAGACACATTTGTTTCCCCTTGAACTGAACCTCACCTCTCTGGGGTTCACCCGAGGTGACCCACTGAAATGTCAATGTAATTTAGAGCTGCTTTTAAGGTGTCATCCGCTGGCGGAGACACTGATGTGCACGAACACCCCACTGTCTCGTCACAGCGGCAAAGAGGCAGAACAGCCTTGATTGCAGCCTTGATTACAGCAAAAACTTACTTATTTACAGTCTGAACGTATTGCCAGTACCCCCATGAACCTGTTTTTCTCCTGCCATTGCACCTTCAAAGCTACCTACAAATATCGGGATGTTCCTGGTCCCCAATTGTTGTTATCAGGAAAAAGTTGCTGGAAGTCACCCAGTGTGACCTTTCCCTGCCCTGCGTGGAAACGTGGCATAGGCACTGGCTGCAGGTCCCCAGCCATCCCGGGTTTTGTCCACGGAGTATTCCTTTTAGGCTTCTGACTGGGGACAGTCTTGGTTTCTTCCCAGTGCTGAAATTTTTTGGGAAGTTTTCAGGAAAATCCCGACAGCTTTTCTGAGTTATTGGAGAGTTGGGAGGGGGGAAAGTAGCCACTTCCCTCCGCGTGGCGGGCAAGTGCTGGCTCACCAGTAACTCACGCTGGGAATCCCCTCTCGCAGGTTGCTGCCAATAAAGAGCTCGGAGTGGAGCTGGGTTCAACGATGGGACAAAGAGCCTTGAGAGCAAGAAGGATTCTGCTTCATGGCCACCCCCAAATACCGAAGCGCCTAGCAATGAGGTTTAGGTGCTTTGTGCCCAATTTCTGTGCCAGCTCTGGCACGGGATGTGCCAGGGGCAGATTTCGCAATGGAGATGGCAGAATTTTTTTCTTTACATATAGGATTTGCCCACTTGGTCACTGGATGCAAATTGAGTTTCTGTCTTATTGCTCTTGCTGCCCTCAGATGGTTTTTTAATTTCTTTTCTTTTTCGGATGAGTTTCTGCCTCCTCCTGTTCCAGACATGCCGAAAAAGAAATGTCTCTAGTGCAAAACAAGATCAGCGGAACTAAGGGGCTCTTTTTCCCATCTGTCTGCCCAGGGTGAAACCTGATGTAACAGCTTGTTTAGAGAAACAGAAACCCAGCGAAAGGCTCCTGTTTTTGCTTATCGACTCTGGTTTCACCTGTTCTATCCTGCTGTTTAAAATTAAAGAGTTCTTTAGAACTTAAAAAAAAAATCCCACAGAAAACAGAACATAGATGAGCTACATTCTTGGGCAGTCAGAACACAGCCCCAGGCCGGCATACCGAGCTTGCAAAGCTATCAGCCAGCATCCCTTCCACCAGCATTGTTTCCATTAGGTCAAGGAGAACCCAGACAACTCCTGTGAGCTTGCATCACTCTGAGGGCAACAGCTTTTTTGCATTTCTTGGGTCACCTTTTCGCAATGTGAATGTCAGACATTCCTGCTTTCACGCATGCAAAGTCTGGGGCTGACGTTCCTGCACCCTGCGGTAGGTCACCAGCAGAAGTTGTCACCCTGTGTGCCCTCACACCTTCCTAGCCCATTTGCTGTCAAGCCCAAGCTACAAGCATGGTTTAATGGGTGTAATTCATATGATGCAAATGAAGGCTGATGCTGACACAGTTATCCCCCTGCCTCACTAGTGATGAGTTTGTTTTTTGGGGGCTTGGCCTGCTCTCTTCAGTGCCAGCTCGCTTTTACACCTGATGCCATGTACCCCAGACAGGAAGCACAGCTCAAGGGGGCCAAACACGTCACTGCCACCGAAAGGCACAATCCCGCTCCCCTCTCCTCTGCTTCTGGCTCCGCCATCCTCCTCTCCATCCTCCTCAATTCTCCAACACTGGTTGTGGAGTAGGGCATTGACCTGGCCTCTAGACAGCCCTACCAGGGAATCAGTGGGAGCATGTGGGGCTGGAATGGAAAGGGGAGACAGATCTGCCTCCTGCCAGCTCCTGTGGGGAAGGGGTTGGATCAATGCTAGTCTGTCATCCAGCTGCACCCCCAGGTTATGCTGGGCTGGAGGAGAATGGCCATGTCTGGAGAAACTCTCCTGCTGCTGAAACGTGTGCTTCAGCCTGTAAGGGCTGTGCATGCATAGACACAGCCTTTTTCATGAGGTAGCAAGGCAAGTGTGCTGAACACGGTGAAGCCTGTTGGCTTGGCAAAGGGAGGTCAATTTTGGTTTTAAATAGATGAACTTTATGTTGAGTTGAAGCTCTTCTGTCCCCTTGGAGGGACATCACCATCGGGAGTCTCAGGAGGTCATTTGAGAATATGTAAATCTTTCCCAACACGGAAATGCCACAGGCTTTGCTTCTGCTTTTTCACTGTTATGCTTTTAAAATATCATTGGTCCCAGGGGACTCCCTGGCTGAAAATAAAAGTGCTGACTGCTGTCTGACAGTGGCAACTCGAGCTACACTGCGCCCAGGAGACATCTGCCTTCTAGAGAGCCCAAGGTGTCACCATATCATATAAAAACTTGTTAGATAAGACCATCGAGGCAAGTGTCTCTGCACTGCCACTCTCACCATAACCACACGCCAGTGTAGTTTTAAATACCTGGCAGACAAAGATTTGATGACACGAAGCTGGGAGGGGTGGCTGACACACCAGAAGGTTGTGCTGCCATTCAACAGGATTTAGACAGGCTGGAGAGCTGGGCAGGGAGACATTTAATGAGATTTAACAAGGGCAAGTGTAGGGTCTTGCATCTGGGGAGGAACAACCCCAGGTACCAGTATAGGTTGGGGACTGGGCTGTTGGAGAGAAGTGCAGGTGAGAGGGACCTCAGAGTCCTGGTGGACAGCAGGATGACCATGAGCCAGCAATGTGCTCTCACGGCCAAGAAGGCCAACAGCATCCTGGGGTGTATTAGAAGAGGGATGGCTAGTAGACCAGGAGAGGTCCTTCTCCTCCTCTACTCTGACCACACCTGGAATATTGTGTCCAGGGCACCTCAGTTCCAGAAGGACATAAAACTCCTTGAGAGAGTCCAGTACCAAGATGATTAAGGGAGTGGAACACCTTCCTTAAGAGGACAGGCCCAAGGAGATGGGTCTCCTTAGTTTGTAGGAGGAGACTGAGGAGTGAACTCGTTAATGTTTATAAATGTTAAGGGTGAGTGTCAGGAGGATGGATCCAGGCTCTTCTTGGTGTTGGCCAGTGATAGGATAAGGGGAAATGGTTCCAAGCTGGAACATAGGAAGTTCTATCTTAATATAAGGAGGAACTTTTTCACTGTGAGGGTGGCAGATCACTGGAACAGGCTGCTCAGAGAGGTTGTGGAGTCTCCTTCTCTGGAGACATTCAAGACCAATCCGGACATGTTTCTGTGTGATCTAATAATCTAGGTGATCCTGCTTGGGCAGGGAGGTTGAACTAGATGCTCTTTCAAGGTCTCTTCCATCTCCTAAAATTCTGTGATTCTGTGATTGCATCCCTGTGCCTGAAGAGAGCTCATCATCAAACACTGCTCCCCACCAGATGAGAGAGCTCCTTCCCTGTGCCACCCTCCCATGCTCCTGGCCAGTCTCTCCAGCAGTGCCTGCCCAGATCTCTCATTTCACTTTCTCTGCTGCTTCTGGAGCTTTCAGATGCTGCTGGACCACTTTGGTCTCATTTCATTAGTCATCCTTCAGCTAATTAACATTCACCATGTCACACTCACATAAGGCTGCTGAAACTCTCCTACTGCCAATCCTCTGGCCGTGGGGTAATTACCAAGGCTGTCCTCTGCAGAGTGGTCCTAAGCTACTGCCTGAGCAGGGACTGGGCTTTTATAACAAGATAATGGCTGGCAGGTGTTACCTGCACTGCTGAATGCAGCTGTGGCCATGAGCAAGTATGTTAGAAGCAAATTAAAAAAGTAATTCTAATTCTGAGTGGGCTTACACATGAGATATCCTACTTGATTTTCCTGGCTGCTGGGCACTTTCGCCTTCCATTTGATTCAAGTGTGGGCTGGCTACTTGGGGAGCACATAGGGCAGTGAGATTTAGCGAGTGCTAGTCAAAGGTGTGGCCTTAGGCAGTGGGGAGGACCACAGCTTCGAAAGCTGTGCTGTGAGGACAGCAGCATGCATGGCATGGTACTGGGGGAATTAGGAAGATTATCGGAGAACATCTTCAGCTGGGAGATAACATGCAGAGGAAGTACAAAGTGACCCAGTCAGCAAGGGACAGAGTCTGCAGGGAAAAAATTAACAAACTCATTTTTGTCTTTGTGTGCGACAAATCTCCCCCAAAGGCCTGTCTTGCACAACTGCTGCATCTAGTTTCTGCCCTGAACTGGGAAGTTTTAAGAGAGCTGAGCCAGTTTCAGGAATCTGAAGGAACCAAATTATGCAAATCCTCTGAGGGCATCCAAATTTAGCATTCCCCCTGCCCTGCTTTATCCCAGCAGAGTCACCTGCACCCCGTGCAGGGAAGGAAGAGAAGGAGCAGGCTCAGAAAGACTCTTCCCTCTGATCCTTTCCCCAAGCCAAAGAGTTCCTTCTGGCCCCATCCCCGATGTCCCTGCAGGGATGCAGCACAGGAGATAAGGCAGCCCTCCTTCCTCTGGTCCCTGAGCAACATGTATGCAGAGGGCTCCCCAGCAAAGAGGGAGATCTTAAGGCATGATACTGTCCCCATCCCGCCCCTGGGGACTTTGGCATCTCATGCCCAGCTCCTTGCTTTGGATCTGACCTTGTGGCTAGTGCCAAGATTAGAAATTTGCCAGGTGACTTGCGAAGAGTTGCGATCTTACTCATGTTATAAACAAAGCAGACTGGGCATACTCAGGCGGTGGGTTGGTCCCGGCATGGGGAAACGGTGACTCAGAAAGCATATCTTTATCTCAAGAAGTACTGCTGCAGAAGCTGGACACCTCTGAAGCAGGAGAGAGAGGTGCCAGCTGGCTGGAGCTGCCCTACACTGCAGCAAGCCCCTTCACCAAAGTATTTCAGATTCCCTGTCATCTTCTCAGTTGCTAATTGCCGAGCCTGGATTTTTTTTCATGATTAATGGGGTTTCCTTCCCTTTTGAAGCCAGGTTTTTGTCAGAGCAGTGACTCAGTAACAGCACATCCCTTTCATTCCCCGTCTGGCTGTGTTGCCTTGCTGGCTTTTGTGGCAAAAAGGCAATCGGCAGGGTGTGAATCTGCTTTCTGTTGAGCAGCCATTGAGACAGGAGAAAGCAGTGTGCAAAGGAAACCGTAGTCAGAGGGAGGGCTTCAGCGGGAGCACTGCGCATCTAAGAACCTGGGACCACGTTGGGCCCATGTGTTGGACCCATCTAAAATGAGAGGTACCTGCAGTGCATCACTGCTCATCAAAGTGTGCTCCGGGAGACAGAGAAGATTGATAATTTTGTTAGGACCTCAAATTAATGTGCTGCTGGGGAAAAAAATGGGATAAGTGCACACCTGCAAAGCTGGGCTGTCTGTCTGTCTGTCTGTGGACACAGGGAGGTGTTTTCATGGCCGCTTCATTTCAAGGATTTCTTGAAAGCCACCGACCACTTTTCGTATGAAGCAAAACAACATTAAAACGGAACGAAGGTCGCTGAAGGAGTGAGTCAGGCACCAAAACACCACGGGGATATTATAATCATTGCCAAATCACACAGGATAGAGCTGGGTGAGGCAAGGGTACTGTTTTCTTTTAGAAGGAATCTGGCAATGTGAGGATAGGAAGTTCATAAAGCCACATGAATGGTGCCGTGCCCTTGCTCTACTGCTCTGAGCAGGGTGCCCAAGGTTACTGCGCAGAAGCAAGCAGAGATGAACTTTTAGAAAAAACTCTTCAAACTGTTTCTCCTACCTCAGACAAGCCATGACATTATGGTAAAGTAGGATTAATCCCATTGCTTAAAGACCATGGGCACACTTGACTTGTGTGACTGGGTACAGGGAAGCGAGACTGAGTGGAACTACTGCCGAATGAAGGGCGTCACTGTCTTTCTTCAGGGTGCCTTTTCTTCTGCTCCCCTCATCACATTTGGGATGAGTGAGGAAACATGACCTCATGAGAGGTCACCACGACATGAGCAAAGCAAACTGGGTTTGCGGTGGTTTTGCTTTGCCAGAGCAGCTGAAGGCTAACAGCAGGCCTGTGGTTTGTGACTGGAAAGCTGGGACTGGGGTTATGCACAGGAAAAGGGCCACTCCTCCTTCTCTGCGTGCTGAGATCTCCCTTTGCATGCCTCCACTTGCTGAAATGGTGTTGGGCTAGAAGGATCCCAGGAGGTTTGCCAGGCACTTGTGCCTGGGTTAGTATGCAGTCACAGCCTCATGAAAGAAGAGGATGGGCAGGGCATGCCAGCACCTGCTTTTCTATGTTTCACCCTAATTTTTCTCATTGTGTGGGGTCTTTACAGCAAAGCACAGAGAAAGGCAGTGTTTTAATGTCACTGTGCCTCCACACAGAAGTCATCTGGGCATCTACTGGGGTGTCTTCTCTGATCAGTGACACACAAGAGTCTGTCACAATGCTGAGTTAAATACAAAACTTTTTCTTGATGTAATCCAGTGTGGCACAGGACTTTTGCTGGATTTTGGCTCCAGGGAAGGCTTTGGGAGAATCTCATTCCTTGCTGATAAAACCACTTGGGATAAAGAAAAGGCAAAAAGGAAGTGTCTAGTCCTTTAAAGACTCAGCTCTCTGAAATGTCTCCATTTTTTAACTGATTATCTGTCTTGCTCGGAGATCCGCCCTAAAATACTGTGTTGTCCTTGAAGGATAAATCCCTCAAGTTTGGGGAAAAGGTGCTGTTCAAAGAAAATGAGGGGCCCAAGCTGCCGAGTTACCTGAGGATGGTTGGGTGCGATTCCCACACTGACCTCAGAGGATGGCCTCCAAGAGGAAACTACAGCTCCTCAGCTAGCCCAGCCCTGGTTAGCAGAAGCTTCCTTACCTCACCATGAGGTGATGTGCACCTCTTCCCAGAACTGTACCAAGCCTTTTTGTCCAGCTCACGCATAGGTGGAGGGTGGAAAAGTTGTCCGTGCCATGGCAGAGCTGGGTTCCCAGGTACATGGTCCTAGGCCAAGTCAGTGACAACAAAAATTTAAGAATAGAGAGACAACCTGCTGTTGCAAAGATAAATAAGGAAAAACAAAAACAACACAAGGCTGTTTTGACCCTCCTGGCTTTGGAGGTCCACCGACAGTCTGCCTCAGAGCTTCTTGCAGGGCCGTTGATAGAAAACATGTGCAGGTGCACTGTTTTACCTCGGGCTTACAAAGGGGCAAAGGTCTCCAGGCCCACCAAGAAGGGCCTTTCCTTTCATGTGTGTCGCTTTGCGGGTTGTGTGCGCGAAGCATGGTGGTGCCAAGTACGACAACAAAAAAAAAGGTTTCAATTCAGAGTGGCAGAGAAATGGGGAATGGAGAGGAAAGAAAATGGCTTTAGGGTTGCTCTTCCCCAGGAATTACCTGAAGGTTTCCAACAGTTCGGCGCCACTTCTCTAGAACATGCATAGTCTTTTACTACCTTTTACAGTCAAATGTCTCTGCAGGACTTCGGTGCCAGAGGTAACCTGCTCTCCCATACTGCCTGGCTGTAGGCATGGGCAGGACAACCAGACTGGGGAATTTCTGAAGCCTGGCTTGGGCAAGGAGTGAAGGAAATGGGGATACAGGCTCCAAAGCTCTCCTGCCTGCTGACTCGCTGAGCGAACAAGGAGGGTTTTCCTCTATGCTCGCTCTTCCGTGCCAGTTAGCCCTGCTGTATGGGGTGTCTGTCTGCGACACGGGCGCAGTTTGAATGAAACGTGTTTTGCTGCCCGGGGAACAGAAAGTCAGCCCTTTCATCAGCTCTGCGTTGTTGCACACCACAGGCACCTGGTGATGGAGCGACATGCGCACACAGCAAGGAGCAGATGGGCTTCAGTGGGGAGGGTGGGAAGAGGAGGGATCTTATTTTTCTAGAAAAGTCATTAAAAAATTATTTCCACGGTGGATACCTTCCCCACAGCCTGGTTAAGGAGAGCATTCAGCACA
The DNA here is from genome assembly GCA_013399135.1 of Heliornis fulica. NCBI lineage: Eukaryota > Metazoa > Chordata > Aves > Gruiformes > Heliornithidae > Heliornis > Heliornis fulica. Next base: position 902,814 of record VXBZ01005960.1, read on the forward strand.
GAAATGGGACAAGAACTGCATTTTCATTTTTGCTTTGCAGTTCACCTTTAAAGTGAAAGGGGACTTTTGTGAGGCTGAATGACTCCTCGTGGACTTTGGTTCCTTCAGACTTGCAGCATTCAGGTTGCAGTTTCAAGGGTGCAGAGCCTTTTAAGGGTAGATGTGACATCAGCAGGAGTTTCCAACCCCTGCACATGTACTGCCAAGAAGGTTTTCGTTCTCCTTTTGGTTGCAAAGGAGACTCTTAGGGGCAAGGCACAGAGAACCTCATGTAACTCATGATGCGATGTCACTCTGACATTTACTGTACGCCCACTCTTCCCCAACTGCTGCAAAAGAAAATAGAAAATCGCATTCATGAGGCTCCTCGATCCCCAAGTTTGATTTGCTGTTCCTGTGAGTCTCTTCAGCAATGACAAGAGCTGAACTGTGAGAACAAGGAAAGATGTGGTCTAGGGAAAACACACACATACCGTGCACGCACCCCAGTGCATGTGGGCACACAAGAGGAGGAACCTCAAGGATCGCAGCCTAAAGTGGGCTGATTTTATGGTGAGCAGAAGGAAATGCTTTTTCACACAGCGTGTAATCAAACCGTGTCACTCATTATCACAGGATGCTGTGGAAGCCAAAAATATACGTGCAGCCCTGAAAGGGCAAGAACTTCTCCTGAAGTCTAAGTCTGACAGCAGCGATCAGACTGCTAGGGTCAAGAAATCCCTAAAATCGTGGCTGCCAGCCGTTGGCAGGGCGTGGCAGTTCTGACCCCGTGTCATGCGGAACAACTGGTATTTCTACCATTTTGCTACTGACTGTTGGCTGACACAGGCCAGCAGGCTGAGTGGGCTCCTGGTCTGCCCCGGTCTGGTACTCAGAGTCTGCGATGCATCATAAAGGGAAGTACAAGTGGGGGGCGGGGGGCACTGGGGGAAACTGTGTTTGAATCTTTCCCTTTGGAAGACCAGTGAGATGGCTGACTGGAGGGAAAACAGTTAAATAAGGAGTCAATTACTTAATTACATATTCTATTTTATTTAATTAATGAGAAAACATTCCATAGTGTTGCCAGGACCTCCCCGGTATTTTTTGCCATGTTTCCTATAGGTGCAACATAAAGTATGCAACGGGCCAGGGGATGTATGCCACAGGGGAGGGGTGAGAAACCTTGCTTTGTGGTCTGTCCCAGGCTCCCTGGGCTTCATTTCAGACAGCATCAGGGGTTCAGCTCATGCTTCGGGCTGAGGCTCTGCACATGGGGTCTCACCTCCACCGATGGGTGATGATGCACTCTCCGTATCAATGACATGCTGCCTGGTCAGGGCTTTCCCACTTTCTCTCTCAGACATGTCTACTGAGATCTGTTCTGCCGGGAAGGAGGAGGGAATTTGAATCTGCTCCGTCCTGAGGCCAGCTATTTCCTGCTCTGAGTCAAGGGCGTGCGACAGACCCATATCCCCCACGTACTATTGGGGACGGGTGCTAGAGTAGCATGGGTGAGGTAAGCAGGGCAAGCGTAAAGCAACCCGACCTTCTGGACTAACAAAGCAGGGAGCACAGGGATCAGCACCATCCATCCAGAAGGTTGCACAAACGCAGGCGAAAGCCCAACCATCTGCCCAGGCCTTGCTGTGGTGCAGGACCGCGCGTCAGTACTGTGTCTCTTCCAGCAACAGCAGGAGCTCCTTGCTATGCTCCCTCACACATCAGGTCCTGGCTCCTGTGAGCACCTACTCACTGGAAGGAGGAAGGGGAATGGTAAAGGAGGGCTGGTCACCAGAGTGGTGTGCATAGAAGTCATGGTGCAAAGCAGGGGGATTGCTGATAACCTAGTCAGTGTCGTACCTGACTCCCCTCCTTGTGAGGGTCTCAGCTCAGTGTCACAGGCCTTTATACTGGGTAATGCACCAACACGGTCACCAGCCGGGAGCTGGGGAACACCTGTGCTGGTTTGCTAGCAGCCCCGTGGGAGGGCTGGGGGTCTTCACAAAGAGAAATGTCTCTTTCCTGGACTACGCAAAATTGGTCGCTCGCTAATACTAGGAGGCTGATGACAGTGTGATGCTAAACTTTGTTTATCGCTGTAGGGCTACTTCTAGCTTCTGGGATCTGGAAAGGTTTGGGGTTTTTTTTAAAGAACCTTCAAAAAAACCCTCCAGACCCTCACAAAATAATAGTCCACTGTGGCCTTGCTTGGAGTGCCAGGAGCCTACTGGAGGGTGACGCAGACTTTCCAAAGACTGAGCTCTGGAAAGGGAGAGCAGAGGAGATAGCAGTTGGGCACGTGTGTTTATCCCTCCATGTGCATAACAGCACTTCTTTGCTCTGAGCTGCGAGGACTTGTAAAGGGGCAGCAGAATTTCTGCTCAGCCAGTAGCTCTCCTGGCTTTGCCTTCGCCTTCAGTAGTACCCCACGCAGAACTCCTCGTGTGCCCGCTAGCGTGGGATGCTAGGTAGGACTAGGGCATCACGTAAAAGGCTTTGCCAAGGTATGTCTCCCCTCAGCACAGGGCTGGAGCTGTACCCAGCTCGATGGGCGCTGAGGTACGTTGGTGGGCGTGGGCAAAGATGAATGAAGTGAGCTTTATGCAGCAGGTCCTGGCACAAGGCTATACCACTGTGACACTGACTTTTGTTTGCCCCCCACCTACAGGCTATGCGCTGGAGAATAAAGAAGTCAAAAGCAAAGTGGGGGAAAAAGTTGGCTTGCCTTGTTGTCATAAAATTCCCAGCTCGGAAAGCCTACATAATTACCGGGTATACTGGCAGAAGAACACCACAGAGGTAGTGCTTGCCTATGCACAGGGGGATCTAATCTTTGACCACAAGCGGTACAAGAATCGAACAGAGATGGACTCCAGGAATCTCACCCTGTGGATCTCACCCGTGGAAATCCTAGACAGTGGCTCTTACCAGTGTGTAGTTCAGCACCTCAAGCATTCGCAGAACCCAAAGGTTTTGTGTGATGAGACTGTCACCTTCTTTGTTACAGGTAGGTGGATTGCCTCCTGACACGTGAGGCTTTTCGGTGCCAACCTCTGGGGTTGAGAAATGCTCCTCCAAGCTTTAGTCATAGCGCAGCAGACAGACTTTCATCAGGAGGCCTAAAAGAGTGCTGGAAGGTGTGTCAAAGCCCCCATGTTTCCATTCTAGCAGATCTCCCTCCTTACTTTTCCAAAGCTACCCTAGATAGAGGAAATTCCCCTTTCCCACCACCTGCCCACCAACCTTGCCCTGATGCCTCCCTCTTGGGCAAGGACCCCTCCCAGGCCACCTCCCTAGGCACCACTGCTGGTGGGTGCACTAGGCCACTTCTGCCCCCTGCCGTCTTTTGGGCAAAGCAGACACTGAGCCCTCGGTGTATGAGAAGTGTCCACGCCAAAAGAGGAACCGGGGTGGCATTGTTTCCCTGTGACCACAGCAGCATCCCAAAGCTGCATCCAACCCCTTGGTGGCCCAAGCGTTCTAGGGAAAGGCTGGCCACTTCGACGGCTATGCTGCAGCTCCGCAAGCCGGGGCTGAACTCGGCTGGAGATCTGTGGCTTTATACCTCAGAGAAACCACCCGAGTGCCTTTGCTCAAAATGAATCTGAGTCTTTTCTTGGAGGCCACAAAAAAAAAGTTCCATTGACATTATTTTCCATTTACACCACTGTTTCTGTGGCGGCTGGTTTCAACCCAAGGCAGAGATGCTGGTAACATATATAAATATATGCATATATTTGAATAATACCTTTAGCCAGAAACTTCCAGGAATCTTCCAGATGAGCCAGTGAATGAGCATTTCCCATCTGGAATAAGATTCATGAAAAAAAAACCCCAAACCTCAAGCTCCTGAGGTTTGGCCGTTGCCTGCCCGAGGGCTCACTGGGCACATGTACCAGGAGACAAATATAGCGATCTTTCTGGGAAATGGCATGAAAAAAGGGAAGTGCACTGCCAGCACCCTCTCTAGCCATCAGGGCTGAGGAGTCAACTGCATTACCATGTGAAACAACGGACCCCGCCAACTCCCCACAAACACTCCAGTTTCCCTCCTTCCAGAAATCCCCTTGCTCTCTTAATGGGTCAGATGGCATAATTGCAGTAGTCTTCTGCTCCCTTCCGAAAAGGGGGATTTGTTATTGTGGGGATCAGGAAAGGGAAATCTCCCCTCACCCCTCCCAGAACCCAGCTATCAGGCAGAAAGGCGTTACTCCCTGGTGACTGACAAGAGAGCCCCGGTGAAGCCTCCTGGGAGGTTTGAAAGGACTTCCCTGCCTAGGTGTCAATGCCACCCTGCTCAACAGGTAGCGGGCCTGGAAGGAAATCTGTGCCTCTCCTTGCCTGACACTGGTCAGCTGTGCAATGTGGAGCAAGTTTCTTCAACTTGTTACCAGCTGCTTGGTAGCCTAGACCATGGTTTTGTGGTCAGCAGAAGCTGTGGGAGATGTGCTACGACTGCAAGGCTGTCTGCCTTGTGCAGACCCCAGCAGTCATGTGGCCAAACGGTGAGTCAGGCAGGGAGCAATTGCAAGCGAAACCTTAGCTGCTCCGAGAAGGGGTCATTTTGCAGCTAGCTGCTACATGTCTCTGCTTGGCCCTGCCGTGGTGGGGGGTAGTGCCCAAGGGGGTGGGCAGGCTACACACCTGCAGTGGGCAGGGGTGGGAGGCAGAATTTGGTCCCTTTGGCAGCAGTGGTGTTGGTGTGACTTACACCCACCATGAAGCCACATGCTGATCTTTTACTGACTAGTGCCTCTCTTGCTAAAGACATGGTCCCACGGAGATTTTTTTTTCCAGTGGGAGTGTTGCCTTAAATAGATCCTTTGCTACTTCTTGCCTCCTCCTCCTCATCATCATCCTGAGCTGCTTATCACAACCGGCAGGCATCCTCAGTGGTACCAAGGCAACTGTTTACAGTGCACGGTGAATCAGATCAGCAAAGGGAAGCAGGCTAAAAATGACACCACCTCTATCCTCCTTCTTCGCTCCTATTAGTCCTCTCATCCACTTCACTCTGCAGCCTCACAAACATTTACAGTAATGCACTGGATCCAGTGGGAAGGTGTGGAGCAAGCTAGGGTAGGGGATAAACTCTGAAAACCAGCTTTGGCAATGAGGAAAAAGTCCAGTGAGAAGATGGTCAGGGAGGACCTGTGGATTGCTGTGCATTTTTGTGCAAAAAAAAAATAATATGACTGGGTCGTTGTCACAGCTGGGGCTTCTGGAGGGGCTCTCGTGCAGCATGCAACTCAGTCTCTTGCTGGCCACACCGGCCGAGAGGCCATCATGGGACTCACCTCCATTCCTACCAGAGATGGGCCCTCAGTGAGCTTCTGGCCAGGAAGAGACTAATGAGGGAGGGGAAAGGTGTTGTATTCAGTCCTGTATTTCCTGATCAGGACTGCTGTAACCTGACACAATGGTAACCAAATCTTTCTTGCTTCAGCTGACTTCAGTAAGCCGAACATAACAAAAGAAGTAACCAATAATTCTTGTGAATCAACTGAGATGATGGTAACGTGCTCTTCTCACGGAGGTTTCCCCAAACCCAAAATCTCTGGAACCCTCAACAACGTGTCTGTGATGTGGAATGCCAGCTGGGTGTCCGAGTCCAGCTTCAGCCTGTACAACATCACTGGCAAACTCTGGCTCAACGTGACCAAAGATGTCAACATCACTTGCTCCATTGAATACAATGGCTTTGCCAAGATCAGCACTTTGCTTCTGAGTAGGTTTTATTAATAGTTTGTGTTACAGAAATGTTTTGTTGAAGCTGATGAGCTGTCTCTCTGAAAATGCAGTAGCTTTTTTGTATCTGTTCATACAAGGATCTCACAAGGGTCCTGCCTGGGAGCTGCACGACGATATATTTCAAAGGCTGTGAGACAGCAGGGGTGGGAGTGTCATGACAGTGACTGACACACAGAGGTGGTTCTGGCTTCCTGCCGCTCCACAGTGAGTCACAGCCGGGCTGACCTGGTGATGTCAGCCTTGGTGGCTCTCACGGGTTGGGGTCACCACCCATCAGTGCCCTCTATACCAGCACGGTCTTGCTGCCAGTTGGATGACACAGACTCGGTGTTCAAATGGAGGAGCTTGAGAAAGGCGTGTGCCCTAAAAGCCACAGGTTGCACTCAAACAGAATTTCCTCCGTTAACAAGCACGTTTGCCCCTGCTTCAGCGACAGAATCTGTCAGCTGGGGTCTAGATACAATTCTGCTTTCCTACACACACTTAATACAGGGTTAACTTGTATGGAAAAAAAATTCCATCACTCCGCGTGGCTTAGAAGTGATAACATAATAGATAAGTCTGTGCTTTGAACAGCTTGAGGCACAAGTGGAAACAGCATGAGGGAAGGCAGCACGCTACAGTCCAGATGTTTTGCAGTAGAAGGGGATTTTCAAGAAAATTCCTAAAGCTAAAAATATTTTATTTGATTTGATTTTAATGCTGCTACAACAACAAAAAAAAAAGGGAAAAGAAAAAAAAAGTTGTCTGAAATGTCTCTGGGTCTGATGTTTTCACTGTAGAGGTAAGGGCACTGTCAAGGGAAGCTAGAGGAACGCTGTTTTTCCTAGGGAATGATTCCTTATTCATCAAGACACCTGATTCATCAATCTTCCTAAAATCAGAGCAGGCTTGTGAGGAGGGCTGCCAATCAGCTTCGGGACGAACGCCAGGATCTAGTGCTTTATGAATATCAGTTATTGCTGGGCATAGTGCGTAACGTCCCCAGAGGTGGTCATGGAAGGAGGCAATGAACATCTCACTGGTAGAAAAGGGGAGCAACAAAAAAACTAGTAACATTAATACACTGTTGTTCACACAGATCCTCAGAGGATGGAGCAATCAGCAGTAACAACAGCCACCACAAAGCCCCCTCCCTTTTTGAGTTTTAAGGGGTGGGATTGCTCCCATTTTGGAATGATGGAAAGGGTCCTCCTTGTGAAAGAAACAAGTCTTTCACAAACACCAGTCCAGCCTCTGGTAAATGTGGGAGGCAAACAGAGCGGAGGGGGACGCTGTACACCGGATCAGACATACATTCATCTTAGACATCGAATGTTGCTTAATTGTGCCAGACCCAGAGGATGAAAACCTGAACATCCCCCGAGTCCATCCCTCCTGTTGAGTTAGGGCTGTCCTGCAAGAACAGCCCATTACATACTCTGATGTCCAAGTGGCAGAACAGTCACCTCCAGTGGTGAAAAGTCAAAGTCTCCAGGTCCACTGAAGCTGAACTCTGCCGTGACATTCTTTTCCTGCCATGCAGAGAAGAAATCTATTCTAGTCTATTTAATACATCATGCTCCATCACCTGTGAATTCTCAGGAAACAAAAAAATAGGCATAAATCTGGTGAAAACCATATGAAAAACTACAGAGGACATTTGAGAATGGAAGCTTTCTAGATATAGACTCAGATTTTTTCCACCAAGCCTAACCAGTCCCTTCAAAACCAGCTAATGTGTTTTTAGATATTGCCAGTCTCAGTCCTGTTCTGGACACCCATCCTGCAGTTCAGGCTCTGTGAATGCGTTAAGAATGCGTTATTTCAGCACATAGCAAAGGGGGGGAGATGGGGGGGTGGGGAGGAGGGAAGAAACATAGGTGCTGGCTGTGTCTGTTTGCTTATTGAATAGGTACATTTTTAGCCTGAATATCTGAATTAGAATTTGGTCAGAACCACTAAAATTCATGTACCTGCTCAGCTTACATGATGTTGTCGGGCCCCTTGTTTATGTTTTATTTCTCCTGTCTCAGCAAGAACAGATGACTGCGTTGTCCCTACCAAGCCCCTGTCTTACAATGTCATTACTGCTTCAAGTATCATCATTGTCATCTTCCTTCTGGCTGTCATCCTAGCAGCGAGATACCTCTCAAGGCATGGTGAGTGTAGTTCCTTTTTCAAGAAAGAATCTCTTAATGTTTATGGAGTTTCTGTGTAAAATACACGTTTATAAAAACTATGCTGACAGAAGAGGTATTTTTGTATCTTCTCATTTCCTTTTTTTCTTTTTTTTTTTCTTTTTTTTTTCTTTTTTTTTTCCAAGCAGCATCTACTGTCTAAGTCCAGCTCAGAACTTTCCTACGTTTTCTGTGCAGGCAGCTCCAGGGCTTAGGTTTGAGTGAAGGGGTGATGGGGAGTTCTGACAGCAGGTCAGAATACTTCCAAAATCAGGGTTTACAGAATTTAAGACATTCACAGAGGTCTGTTTTTTGTGTATTAAGATGCTTGAAGGTGCCAAGAATCTTGGTTATTGTGAGAGACGCAGCTGAGCACTGGCAGTTTCAAGACGGGATGCCTCTACACACCCTGCTTCAGACAATCCTGCAGAAAAGTCACGGGGCCAAAGTTACAAACGTGTAGTGCTAGGGCCACAGAAAGCACAGCAGAGTCCCACTTTTAGGAGAACCCCGATCATGACAGATGAATTTGTCATCTTTATGTGGCCAAAACTGGCACAGGTGAGGTGCCCTGTCCCACCCTGTGAAGTCTTCAGTAACTCCAGATATGCCTCCAGGACTTCTTAATTGGCAAAGGTGACCTCAAGCACCTCAGGGCTAGCTGGCAGCTGAGTAAATATTTTGTTGTTGCTGTTGTGGCTCAAAAAAAAAAAAATCTACTTTGTTAGCTGTAGTTCCTAATCATGGGTAAGCTGAGCTAGCCAGAAAGCCCCTGAACGTGTGGGTGGACATCTAATGGCAGCAAGGCATCCAGTAGATATCCTATCCCCAGCCTGCTAGCAGTTTGGAAAAGTGGTGCTGGAGAAAGACAGCAGGCCTTGCAACACGTTATAAATACCACCCAATCAAGTTCTGTCAGGTCACTGGGGAAGTCAGGTCTGAAGTTGAGAATCCCACACTGAGAGCACTCTATGTTCAACCCACTTGAACCAGAAGCCACCAGCCCGAGCATCTTAGCTCATCACGGCCGCAGTGGTATCCCCCATCAGAAAGAGAGTATTTGCTAGGCAGCTGGGACACAGTTCACCTAGGGACACTGGTACGCTTGCCATGCTTGTGTCTCCTGCCACCTCTGTTTCAACTCTGGACAAGTCAGAGGTGTGGAGGGGCCATTACCACTTCTCTTTTCCCCTCCTCACCAATTGCATCCTTTCAAAAGCCAGTGCAAGCACCGAGTCAGGTTGGGCTAGTTTTCTTTTTGGTGCTTTATCACAAAGAAAGGAAGGTTCTGGGAGGCAGTGGCTCTTGGCTACACCGTGTGCACCTCCTCATTTTCCTCTCATGTGCCCCAGTGACACCAGTGCTGGTTCTCCGTGGCAGTTACCTGGGGCTCTGTCAATGGGAAGGCAGCAAGCAGGTTGAAACCAGTAACATCATGGCTGGTCACAGTCCATGCTGTTGTGTATAATGACCTAATTATAGGAGAAAATTAACTGGAATGGGAAGACTTGGCTCTGAATAAATACAGACTAGAAATTAAAAGGTTCCTTGCTAGTAAATTAGTAAGATTCAGAGCATTCTGGGATAACCTTTTACATGGAAACCAAATTGCTTTTGAAGTAGATGCAAAAAGAGTACCAGCATGGTGGAATGTGATCACCTGCAGCAGCAGCAGCACGGGACATGGCTGCACAAACTGGAATTTCCCTTTCAGTTCCATTTTCCAAATATGCCCAGGGAACAGATCTGCCAAGTCAGGTGGACCTATCTTGTACAGCCACTTTCCAGACCAGGCATACGTGTACCATAAGAAACTGAAGCTAGAGTTTCCATCCAACTTCCCAGTTTGTACAGTTGTCACTCAGTTTGGTGCTGCCATGCACTGCCACCTGCCTGGGAAGGCAAGGATCCGTCCTAAGAGTGCTTCTTGCTGGTGTTGGTCCAGGTCACCAGGTCTGAGAGTTCCTCGGTTGTCCTGGCATATGGAAAGCTGAGTTGGGAGCTTCCTTGATGCTCAGGGCGGTTTCTGAGCTCAAAAAGACACGCTTCAAAGAGCTGAAGTGTGGGAGGGAAGAATAGAAAGATAGAGCAAAATGGAAATACGAGTTCTCAGATGCGTGATTGTGGTGGCGACCAAAACATGTAGATGCTTTGTTGAAGTTCACAAGCGCCTGCTTTGAGGCACTTACAACCCAGCTCGCTTATCTTTGCAGCAGTTTAAGAATGGAAGCTATCTAGATTTATTTTTTCCTGGCTCTTCAATTAACTGAACACAAAGCACCAAGATCAAACCAAGATTAGAGGACACTTAAAGAATAGCTTAGCATCCATGTTGTAAAGTTTGAGCAAGTACATTTTTTCTGTAATAATACAGAGAGATTCAGCTTGAATTATTAAAACAAAAGTCATTAGCAGATGCTCAGGTACTAAGTGGACTTGCTTAATCCGAACTCCTTTTAAAGTTCTGGAAGAGCTGTTTGGTAGTTCTAACACTTGTGTTGTTCCACACCCTTGGTAAACTGCATTTAATGCCATGTATCTTTTACCATTATTTCCCACCTGACCTTGTCTTAGCATGTAGTGACTTGGATTCAGCAGTTTTATGTCTTCTGGAATTCCAAATACTAATGAAGGATCTTCTTTTGCAGTCTGTTCTCACTGCTCTAAGTCTCAGGGTTCTGTGGAAGAGGGCGTGAAAGAATATACGAAGGCATCCATGAGATTTAAAGTGACATCTAAAACATCAACTCTATGACCAGATTGTATCTGCAGGTAGTTTTCTCCACCATTTTTCTCTTAGCAAAACCAGCTTCTCAAATACTATTAGTTTCTCGTGCAGCATTAGTTTGCAAAACCACGCAGGGCTTTTAATATGAGTGCGTGCCGTACTTTAGGGTAAACAAAAGCAGTTAAGGCCCTATGGCCAGCTCAGACTGATGGCATTTCTTGGTCAGGTAACTAGAAGAATGATGCTCTTGAGGCTTGTGGGGCACTGCTTTGTTTGGGTTTTTTCAAATTTCCAGAAATGGATCCAGTGAGAAACATTCAAGGGCTGGATTCCCTGGGCTGCTGAGCTGCTTTCTCTGTAACTCTGGGCCCCGCACGCATGGCGTGAGCCACGTGCCCAATCTGATGCATAAACACGGGAACTTCACTTATGACAGGAATGGCAGGTGGACCAAACATCAGTGAGGGAGAGGTGAAAGATGAGGCAGTGACTCTAACTTTCCCAGTAAGGTTAGCAATGCCAGTCCACTTCTGAGATACCTCCATTTCCTTCGGCAGCTGGGGGAACGGGGAAGGAAAAGTTTCCCCTCCAAGACTAGCCCAGAGAACACCCATAATTTAAAAGGAGTTACTTTCGAAAATGAGGTGCTCTGAAGGATGGGTGGGGAAAGTCTGGCTTACCAAGGTTTTATGACTGCAAAGCATTATATTCATTTTGGCTGGAAAGCACAGCTGTGTTCAGGGCTGCTGTGTCCTCCAAAAAGACATTTTTCAAGCCAGGAGACTTAAGGAAAGATTAGTGGCTGCATGTTCTTATGGGTAACACCATAGAGTCCTAGAAGTCACGAATTTGTCATGCTGTGCATTGCAGAAATCTAACAGCTTAATGGTTTTGAGACAGAAAGGAGGAGAAACTATCATTCAGGCCACCGGTCTCATTTCCAAACTTGACCACCCACTCATGTTTTCCTCCGGGGAAGGCCCTATCTGGAACAGATACTAGGGCCTTGGTTAGCATGAATTCTGGGGGGTTTTGTGATGGGAGTGGCGGGAGTTCACCTACTGAATAAATCCATTCTGCTACATTCCTCTTTTGTTATAGAAGCTCACCGCACTTTTTCTGTAAGTGGCTGGTGTTTCCCACCTCCTGTGCCTGGACCGGCTGCTGTCTGTGGACAGTGGTGGAAGCTGTGCATCAAGCCAGTGCACTGCTTCCTTAGCAGCTGGCTGTCACCTCGTAACTGTGCCATGCACTGAGCCATGTCCTATTGCTCCTCAAATAGGGTAGTGGAGTCGTTAGTCTCCCTGTACGGTCCAAAGGTTTCCACACATAAGCGTTGGGCCAGTCTGTAGTTCACTTGAGCACCCGTCTTACCTCTGAGCAGCTCAGTCTTTACTGGAACAGGAGCCCTCTTCTGGAGGGCTATCGCAGGTGATCCCCGTTTGTCTCCACAATGCCCTGGCTTACACTTAGGATTAAGAAGAAATCGGTACAATCTTTCCTTTGTGTCTCTCAGGTTTCTCACCCTGTGTATTCTGCACTGCAGTCCCCACTCTTCGTTGTACAGCCATGCTTATTGCGGTGACCCTTCAGCACCCTGAAACAGGGTGACAGCAGTAGAAAACTCCGCTAGAGAAGACTGACAACATGATCTTGTGTGAATGAACAGAAAAGCCCACCTATGCCACAGGAACCGTGGTGTTGTCTCATCACAATGGGGTCATGGGAATTCCAACTTGGAGGACCTTCCTGCAATGGGGCAGAGGAAAGTCGCCAGCATCCTGCTGCTCCAGCACACAGTTCCAGAGTTTGGGATTCTCCGGCTTTGACGCTGCTGCTATGACAACCAAGAGGCCTAGATCACCTACACCTTTGGTAATGCAGAGCCGTCCTTTGAGAGATCCCACACCCCAACACACAAGCTCAAGCCAGGACGCACCTCCATGTTGCGACTGGGAGCAGACAAAAGGTTTTTCACCTTGCACAGGTATCTGCCAGTACTGTTCTTGGTGCTGGAGGAGTTTCGATTTGAACTCGATCGGCACAGAAACGTGTCCCTTCTCCCCTACAGAGGCAATGATGCACACACTTTCCTTGAGAAAGCAGCCTAAGGTGGTACTATTCGCTTCACGCTTATTTTCCACGCGATGAGACTTTTTGGGAAACGATACATACTGATGGCACACCTCACAGCTAACTAACATTGCTTATCTACAGCAGTGGCAGAAGTTCTCATAATCTTTGTCTCCTGAAAGGATGGCCTCGCCTACACAGGTACCACGGTGCAGCTCCTCCATTACATTACTCTGAGATCTGGGAGCACATCTGACACACACTGGTGGTGTCAGTGTCTGTGAGTGCACGTGTATGGAACACCTCTGTGTGTACACGTGTACAAGCTATTATGTGCGTTCTTCCCTACCCGTGTGCATCATAAAGCCTTGTCCAAAATTCTGTAACACTCGGTGGTTCTCTCACACATACCTACCATGATGAAATGTAACTCGGGGCCTTGCTCCAATACAGGTCTGCTTTTGTCTGTAAGTTTGCCTAGGAACACTTGTTAGGGCAGGCTCTCCAGGGCAGCGACACAGGGATTTACTTTGCGTTGAAGACTGCTGCTTTCTGCCAGTACTCTCTTTCCCAGCCAGGACTTGAAAGAAGTTCCCCACAGGATGCTAACATTGGATAGGACTCATCTGATCTGGGTGATATTCTTGCCTACTGTGTAGGAAAAAAGGATTTCTCATTTTAAGGGGAAAAGAGGAAAAAGCCCAGAGACCCAACAAGCTTCCTAAGCAACTCTGCGTACTAACCTAACACAGCCCTGCCCTGAGTTGGACAGGTTTGGTTTCCCCTTTCACTCTCTCCCCCTGCAATCTGTCCCCATTCCCTTGCTGCTCCATCTGTGTCTGTACCTAGGAGTGCAGACTAGCGTCTGAGAGCACAGTGCTGTCCTCTCTGTGGGATGGTGCAGGTTTCCTTGCTGGGACTCAGCAGAGAAATATTCCACCCCTTTCAGGTTTTTTCTAGCACACGCATACTGGGAGAGAAATCCGGAGGAAATAGGGGCACTAAAAGCTCTTTATAGAGGACTAACCCATCAGAGGCAAAGGGGCCAAGCCGCTAGTGAAAAACAGACACCGCTCCCTTTCTACTCCGTGAGTCACGCTGCCCCATCAGCTTTTTTACTGCTTTCCCACTGTGTGAAGTGAAATGGCAGCTTGGGAACATCCCTGTGGAGCATTTTGTGACAGGGAAAAGGGGTTACGGTGGACAACAGGGAAACAATACTCTGCACTTGCACGCACTAGTTGCAAGCAGGACACAGGTGGCTCAGTAAGCAGTTTTGTCAAGAGGCAGCTTGGCCTATTGCGGGACTCGGTGTGCAGGCAACAGTGCCTCATACGCAGCACGTTTCATTTCCCATCAGCCTATGCTTGCATAGCACAAACTACTGACATCTCACAGGCAGAACTTCCTCTTTCTGTATTTATTTTGTTCAACATTGGGCTTCCTTCCCTGCTATAACCACGATGCATTTACACCTCACAGACCAGGCCACAGCTCCCACGGGTGTACCTGCACGACGTTTTTCCCCGCTGACTACCCCATGCTCTGCTTCTGACTGGTAATTGCACAGCATCCTGGAGAAAGGTTCGTCTTTTGCACTGTGCCAAGTCTTTCCCTACCACGACAGACTCCTGTGACACTTTTAAGTAGCTCCTTCTCAAGTAAACAACATTTTCATTGACAAATGTGTCTAGCGTCAGTTTGGTTTGGTATTCCTGATGGGCAGGTTATTTGGTTTATTTTTTCCTCAAGCACTTATAGTATGAATCATGTTTTCTATTGCCTTATGCTGTATTCAGTGAATTGCACACAAATGGTTTCTGTGAGACCTTCCCAGCTTGTTATCTGGATCATTGTACCAGTTGAGCTGCTCTGTTTATCACGGGTTATTTTGTACATAGCATCTTGTACTGGGGTTCCCCCTTTAACGGTATTAAAAAATAAAGGGTAAACTCAGGTCTCCTTTCCTCACTAATACGAGGTGTGGGTTGTACACGCCGGGAGGGAGGTGGTAGAGCCTGTGAGTTACTCACGTGAGCCACAATCACCCTGTCGCAGCAGCTATCGCGACAGGCGAGCCGGTTGTTTGACAAAGCTGTAGCAGGTATGGCCGGCAGGGAGACACCGCTCTTGTCAGCGTGCTCAGTGATGACAGAACAGCACTCAGGTACCCCCTGGAATGTCAGCATAGCTCACGTCTGTCAGCTCAACGGGGATAACCTCAGCACTGTCGCCATGGTGCTCATTGCCGAGGTTGTAACAGGTCTTCCTTCCAAAAAAAAACAGGAAGGTGCTCTACAAAAGCCAACTCCAGCATACGATATTCTCACCGCATCGCTGCTACTTTTATTACCCACACTCAGTGCTGTATATTTGCTGGGAGAGAGGCAGAGGGGTGCGGGGGTGTGTTGAATCCCTTGCATTTGTGTTTAAAAAATAAGCTCTGAACCAACTCTTGGCTCCCTCTCTGGGGAGTGACACTGAATACAAGAAATGAGGAAGTACAGAGAACTAAATTCAGCAGGAAACAGAGCAAGAAATGGCTGCCCATCTTGAGTGTATATGGAAATCTCTGCTTCCCCTTCCCCTTAATGTGAAGCATATGGACTTCTAGCAGCCCTTCCATACATGGAGAGAAAATCCACAGAACGGCTACACGTTGGTTCTGCCAACTCTCCCCTGGAAGAACATCCCTACATCAATGGCTAGAGATAGAAGATGAGTACTCTTCAGGCATCACATCCAATAGCTGCTAAAACAGGAGTAGAGAAAGACTGAGTAATGACACAGCTGAATGTCAACGGAACTGTTGTGCTGGTAAGTGTGAGATATGGGGTGGGGAATGCAACAGCAGAAGAAAAAGGGAAGAAAATGATAAAACATTTCTGTGTAACCACCATGGCATAAAGGTGACTGAGAAAGGCCCGCTATTTTGTCTCTGGAGGGGGCAGAGGACAGTAGCACTGTGGTCACCAGTGTATGTGGAGCTTAAAATGGGAAGCAGGAGAGACATACCCCCACCTCTGCTTAGTCACATCCCTCACTTACATGTAGAGAAGGAAAATCAAAGCTGGTTAACAACAACCCCAAAACACACATATCTCTTCAATGGAAAAATGAACTACAGCGAGGTGCTTAAATAAAATGCTCCTTTCATCAGTCAGAAGACACAACACCTTCTTCGAGGTGAGCTGAGCCAAAAATTCTGCTCTGGGTGGGTGGAATGCACTCCATGGAATTGACTGTTCACGTTGCACTCACCAGTTATTAGCTGTAAGAGAGGAAAGCATTCAGCCACTACAGACTGACTCCTCCCGGCTGGGTTTGTTCTGTGGGAAGGACACCCACCCCCCCGCCGGACAGGATTCTAACAGGAAAAAAAAGCTCCAACACTGAAAGAGGACCAGAATTCTGACCATCTGCTTTGAGGGAAAAGGTGATGGGCTGCCTGGCTCTCCCGGGCACAGCCCATTACTACCTCAGCCCTACCCACAGGTAACGGCTATGACCCAAGAGTGATCTCCGGTATGAAATGATGAACAGAGCAGGCACTGCCCTGGCCTTTGTCCATGTTACTGCCTGGATAGCGGAACGCCCGACACCACCCCCACGCTCTGCTGCTCACTGGTGGGATCTCAGACTTCTTCTCATGGGATACCACTCAAGTATATTTCTCTAATGCAAGCACCATACGAACACAAAGGACGTGCTGCACCAACGTAAAGCACTTGCGGACACAATCACCACTGCTAGTTGGCTTTATTGAGTATCCTGAACCACATTTCCCCAAGGCAATCCCCTAATTTCCAGCCTATAAATTCAACCGGTGGCCTTTTTATTGTTTATAAAACTGCCCGTGGCGCCAATTCTTCCACCACCACCACCAGAAACAAGTCATCTTCTCTGTGGCCCCCTCAGCCACACTTCTATCAAGGAACCCAGGGTAATTCCGCATTGTTCCCAGCTCCTCCACCCTTCCTCAACACCGACTTCAAAATACCCCAAGTACTACTGGAACCATGCATGTTTTTTTTCTGCGAAGAGCCTGAAGAAACCACTGTCAGCAAAACAGAATTGGCCCCAGCCAGGCCAAAACAAACTATGAGAGAGGGACAGCAAAAGGTGGAGAACTGCTCCCATTGCTGCTGCCACAGCAACTTCTTCAGGTGCTGCCCCAAGAACAGCTCCCATAAGAGCATAATTAGCTTTTGCAATCAGGGCAACTTTGGCATCCAAACTATTCATAGGCTCCTGTACCTTGACTATTTCTATCTCACTGGTGCTATGGGTGTTTTCAGCAGAGAAATTGGTTCCAGAAGAGGTTCTGGGGATGCCCTCACCCCCTGCCAAACCCAGTCTGCAGGTTTTTCCACCTTCTCAGGTGGGACAGGTCTGGATGTTCCAAGCTCTTGTGCAGTGACAGGCATCCACAAACCATGCTTTCATCAAAATGTTTTTTCAAAAGCACACAGGGTACAACCACGCTCACAGAAGACTTCCATGACCCAATGACTGAAGCCTTTGACAAACAGATTCAGCATGCATTGTAGCTGCTTACAATGGAGATCCTCGGAAGACTCAGTAGTTCCTAAACTCTCTGGCTGTCTTCATCTCCTTCCTGGGTGTTGCTGTCCTTTGGGACCAAGTGTTCGGTCATACTGAGCCTGGATTGCCTGATGAGAGAAGAGAGAGTGCAAAGACATTTTATGCCTGCACTCTCCTGGCAAAGGCGTTGCTGCACGATCCCAACTCTTTACAAAGTTTCTTCTAGAACTGGCACTATTTGTGCGTTTTTGTAAGTCACGCAGCCAGTGTCACAGCCCTTCTCCCCAAAGCTTCCAGCTGCCTTCTCTTTTTAACAGGGACAGAAAGAAGGCATCAGTGAAGGACAAGCCAGAGTCCTGGCCTCTCTTGGTAAAGAAATACTAATGTGTTTGTCTTCTCAGCCACTACAAACTGAAAAACAGATGCAGAGGTACTAGGCAGCAGGGACATGAACTTTGAACAAAGAACTTGTTACAAACAAGCAGCACCACCTAATGCTGGTATGACTAAGAGTTCTCAGACTGGTATGTGAAACACACCAAAAAGGGAAGAGCAGCACCACTGAGGTTTAGCAGACTCTGTGTGTTGTGCCCTCTTTAAACATTTGAACCGCACAGAGCTAGACGTACTTGTGGTCTAGCATGACACCAAACAGGCAGAGCCATTGCTTACCACTCTAATAACTTCTGCTCATACAGCTCCCTGCGCTCACGATTTCTCTTCTCCTGCAAGGTCTCGTCAACAAAGTTCTGCATCAGCATTAAGACGCCCCCTGCAGGGATCCTAGAGAGGGAAGCAGAAAGGCCACAAGTCACCCAGGGGACACACAACAGTAATAACTTAGTGGCACCACCAAAAGGAGCATGGCAGGGCCAGCCACCAGATCAGTGGCACATAATATTCCCCAATACCCACATCACACCACAGCCTAAGGTACTCCTGTTCTGGCTGCCACCAAACAGCCTGTCTTCAGCTGTGACTCACTGTACCCCCTTCGATAACACATTTTTAATGTATTCATTGACAGGCACCAGAGGGCAAAGGAGTGGAAGGATTTAAGGTGCCCAAAAAATCCCTGTAGATCATCTAAACCATAGTTTAGACAATCACACCCCTGCTCAGCTTCCGCCCAGCTCTAGAGGTACTTGTGTTTTCACTGGTAGAGCTCCCTAGGCTGCTTCCAGGCATTCCCACAGCAGATGCCATCCTGACAGTGCTAAGTGTGCACATAAAGGTCATTTGCTTACCCAAGTGGGATCCCCAAAGTCACTTGTGAGGGTTTTCACAAGTCAGTCAGTACTTTGAGAAGAAACCCCAGTTCTGCTTGAAGAATCTGACTTCTCTGAGTTCAGAGGCTGCTCTCCTAATGGATCGAGGCCCGGAGATTACCATGGGTTCCTCCACACCCCAGGAAGTTTTAGGTGACACAGGAATACAAGACACACAAGACACAGATGATGAGATGGGCCACCATCTAGGGGGTGGCAGTTCCCAGGGTGTCCCCTTCTTCAGAAGGTGTCACCATCCAACATCCTTTGTGCACTGTCTGCACGCTGAAGAGCTCAGAAGCTGTGACTTACACATCTGCCCTTATCCACAGACAATGCAGTTCCTTAAAAAAGATGTCCAACAGCTCTGTGCACAGCCACTGGGCTCACCAGTGACCACACCAAGGAATTCATGTCTACAACCCATCCTCAGCATTTCCTATTTAACAGTACTTGGCATCTCTTCTAATAAGGAAATATCAGCAAGTAAGATGCTCTGTTGAGAGCACTGAGGAAAACACAAACCAAGCAAATAAGAAGAAAAAGAAGAAAAAAAACAGTGTAAAGATTGGAAGTAAAGTCATCATCAAGAGGTCCCAAGAGAGTTACTAAAAATCCCTCAAGGCAAGAGAGGAAGGGAAGCTTCTGTAGCCCCACCTATGACCCAAGCAAGGCAGTGTGTGTGTGCAGCCACTGCCCTAACAAATGCCCTTAAAGAGTAGCTGTGGATCAGCAGCAGTCACAACTCACCCAAACACTGCTCCGAACACGAAGCCACCAGCCGCTCTCTGTAGGCCCAGGTGCATTCTGAAAAGCGCTCCTGTAAGGGCTAAAAAAACCACAAACCCACTGAAATCACAAACGTCCCCCCACCAGCCATCACGTACAGACGGAGGGAGCTGCTTTTGCGTTTCTCCTCTCCGTGAGCTGGCACCCGCTTTTACCAGAGCAGAAACCAAGTGCTGTGGCCAGCGGAAGGGACCCTCCCCACACAGTCACCCCAGGCTGAGAGGCAAGCACCCCCAGAGCCAGAGCTGAGCACCTCCTGCAATACATCCCCAGGTCTTGATCCACACAGCCTCTGCTCTAAAACACAGCACAAAACTCCTTCTGCTTCAGGACAGCTCTCATGGATGCCTGTACCTCTTCCTTGGGAGGTAAAACTGCGCTCTCTCCCGGCTGAGCACGATCCCTCCCACCTCTTTCTTCCCTGCTGCGCAGCAGCAGAGAGCAGTGTCTGCCATGGAAGGCAGAAGAGGGCAGTAAAACGAGTGCCCAAGTGGAAAGGCAGTAAAGCCGGTGAAACTGAGCGAGCGGATCACTGACCCGGAGTCCTACTGCCAAAAGCAGATGTGCAAACCTTAGCGTGAGATGGGGAGCTTATCAACCACACGCTGCACTGCTGTTATACACCATAGAGAGAAGAAATGCTTTCCTTCCCCAAAAGGTGGTTATGAGAGCAGGTTATGCAAGTGTTGCATTCACAAGCATCTGTCACCCAGAACACACTGCAAAGGTGAACCGGTAGCCAACTATCCAATGCTTTTGGAACCGTGTCGGTATCTCACTGTTACAAACAAAGGCCTGCAGCAGTTAAAACAAGGGTCCAAAACCAGGACAATACGTGGTAGGACCTGAAACCAAACCCAGGAGCACACAAGTTAGACACCCACTCAAGTCCAAGCGATAGGGACTTCAGATGATGTGTTTCCATTTCCAACCCTTGCTCACAGAAAGAAAAGTACCCAAAGATGCGGCAAACCTTACCTCCTGCCGAAACAAAATTACCGATGGTGGTTTTATTGCGGTACAGAGACAGCCCAGTGCTCACCGTGCTGCAAAGGAAGGCACACAGCAAGTCAGCAGCTGCACATGGAAAAAGACAGGCAGTAAAACACGTCCAGAAGTAAAGCCAGATCTCACAGAGCCAACCCTCGAGTTGTCTCACCACCCTGCTGCTACATGCCAGCCACAAGTGCCCCGATCTCCGTGACGCTATACCGCAGGCAGCCATGGAGCCAGAGGCTGGGGAGCACCAAGATCCCTGGCCTGCCTCTGGGATAGCCTTTCTTTCCCTCTACAGGCAAAGACATAATTTTCCATCCTATATTCAAGGATAAACTGAGCAACGTAAAGGTCCAATTGGTCAGTCAGTCCTGATGTAGCACTCTTACTCCTAGAAGCTGAGTCCAAGTGTCAATCAGGCCTTGCCTGATGTAGACAGTCCCCACCCATAGAGCTAAGTCACATTCGCGACACCTACGTCTTGGCAGCGACCCTGCTCTCCTTCCCAACACTGTAACATCAGCCCGGCCTTTGTGCAAGGTACAACTAAACAGCTCGGTTTTGAGCTGCAAAACCCAACATTCACACAACCGCAGGACAAAATCTTCAACGGGGATTCTGCAGAAGCAATTAGCAGGGAGCGGCAGGCATCTTCTTAGGAAGCCGCCTGCAGAGAGGCGGTGAGAAAGGGGGTGATCTCACTGCAGGGGAGACATCTGGCGGCAGCCAATGAGGTTACACGTCAAGCCCAGGGAAATTTAAAGCCATCAGAAGTTCCAGGACAGAAAGCAAACTGTGTTGATTAAGCAAAAAAAAAAAAAAAGATAGGAAAAAAAAAATTAAAAAAAAAAAAACCCAAAAAAAACCCCAAATACCATGAAAGATTAAGG
Organism: Heliornis fulica; assembly: GCA_013399135.1. NCBI lineage: Eukaryota > Metazoa > Chordata > Aves > Gruiformes > Heliornithidae > Heliornis > Heliornis fulica. The sequence continues at coordinate 923,995 of VXBZ01005960.1, forward strand.
AAAAAATTCAGAATGGAAAGAAAAAAACAAACAAAAAAAACCCAAAAAAAAAAAAACCACAACCAAAAAACCCAAAACAAACCCCAAATACCATGAAAGATTAAGGAAGAAATTCAGAATGGAAAGAAAAAAACAAACAAAAAAAAACCCAAAAAACATAAATTAAGGGGACAGAAATACAAAATTATGCTAGTCAGTACCACATGAGAAAATATGAGAGGTGTCCCCACTCATGGCAGGTGGGTTGGAACTTTACGGCCCCTAGCCCTAATCACTCTATGACTCTATGATTCAATGAACAGGCTTGGGGCAGAGTGGCTGCACAGCTCTCAGGCTAAGAAGGACCTGGGGGTGTTGGTGACTGCAGACTGAATGTGAGCCAGCAGTGTGTCCAGGTGGCCAAGAAGGCCAACAGCATCCTGGCTTGTATCAGAAACAGTGTGGCCAGCAGGGCTGGTGAGGTGATTGTGCCTCTGTACTCAGCTCTGGTGAGGCCACACCTCAAGTACTGTGTTCAGTTCTGGGCCCCTCACTACAAGAAGGACATTGAGGTCCTGGAGCAGGTCCAGAGGAGGGCAACCAGGCTGGTGAAGGGGCTGGAGAACAAACCTTCTGAGGAGCAGCTGAGGGAGGTGGCGTTGTTTAGTCTGGAGAAGAGGAGGCTGAGGGGAGACCTTATCACTGCCTACAGTTACCTGAAAGGAGGTTGTAGAGAGGTGGGTGATGGTCTCTTCAGCCAAGTGACAGGACAAGGGGAAACGGCCTCAAACTGTGCCAGGGCAGACTCAGATTAGATGTTAGGAAGAAGTTCTTCACTGAAAGAGTTGCTGGGGTGTGGAACAGGCTGCCCAGGGAAGTGGCTGAGTCACCATCCCTGGCTGTATTTAACAGACAGGTAGATGAGGTGCTCAGGGATATGGTTTAAGAGAGGACATGTATGGTTGGACTTGATGATCTTAATGTTTTTTTCGAAACTTGTGATTCTGTAAATATTTCTGGTATCTTAAAAGCAGAAGGAGAATTTAAACAGAACATACCTGCAGGTATATTCAATGCAGGTTTAAGAACATGCATAAATTTACCATTTTTAGGTCAGGGAAGGAGATACGCCTGGTCTAAAGGCCTTTACTGAGAAGAGCATGTTTAGTGTGATGCTGTATCATCAGAAAAGCACCGGCATATCTCAGGGAGAAAATCAAGGAAGCAGAATGCTACCTCTGCACAGGCTGTGTGTGTATAAAAAATATGAGGGGTTAAAGAGGTACTTGCAGCTGGCAGGTCTGGTGTTCTGCGGCTGCTTAATAATGAGACTATCATCTGTAGGCATGTGAGGACAAGAACAGAGAATGGTGAGCAATGCTACTGTATACACACTAAGGGTAATGAGACGTAACAGGAGAAAAATTAGAAACAGCCAACACACTATAACACTCCCAGGGAAAAAGGCAAAATACAGCAAAATGAAGAGGTGAAGCAAATGAAAGAATCTGTGGAGTACAGGGAAGAACAGTATTCATGTCAACAGCAGCATGGATTCGATGTAAGGAACAGGCAGTTTCTAGTTTCAGGTTCTGTGCAGGTTCATTAGAAGATCTGAACTCTAGGATCGTTACAGAAGGTTTAATCCTCTTCAGATTCACGCCTTATCAATCCAGCTCACCGTTAACACGCTGCTTTGAGCCTCAATCAATCACCAGTAATCTCTCAAGGAGCTGCAGCTACGAGCAGAGCCAGCACAAGTGGCTCCTTGCCTAGCGTTTGAGCAAAAGCTGGCTCTTCTTCGCTACAAGCAGGAAACACTTACTTGAACACTGTCACAAAAACGGCTACTCTCCAGCTCCAGCGCCAGCCGTAGCGGATGAAACTCCTGAGACCGGCCCGGTGTGCAGATTGCTAAGGCGAGAGAGAAGACAGGTTACAGATCACAGCCCTGCTCTTTCTTGCCACCACCACCAGCCCGACGCAATCCAGAGTATTCACAATGGGTCCTGGGACAGATATCACTTGGGAATGAGACCCTGACCCTTAGGGATCAAGTGGGCCATCTTCTGAGGAAAAATCACTCACATTCAACCCAGCCACCAACAGGAAACCAAGAACTAATTCCAGTTTGTAACATCAACTGGTATTTCTAATCTCATAACTGAAACACAACTGGGGGGCCACAGTGAGTTTTCTGAGGACAGTATTGGAGAGCAGCAGAGAAGAAAGGCATAACTAACTAGAAACTGGTTCTCAGTTACTACCAGTTTGTATTAATAAATAACAGCCATAAGTAAATAATAACTACCTAGTAGCTTAAATGTCAACAGACCATCACGCTCTGCAGCTAGCACTGGCAATTACAAGTTTGGCAGTAAGCAGCTTTGTAGAAGATGTGATAAACAGATACTTCATAAAAATTAAAACAACAACAAAAAAACCCAAACCTAAAACCAAACCAAAGAAAATAAGTTCCCTGTCCCAGTGCCTGTGGTGCAAGCTGGGTGCTGATACACAAGAGTCAGCAGAAGTCAGATTGATGCCAGGCACCAACACTGTGCAAGCTGCCATGTCAGGGCCAAATCTAAATAGTGAATGATGTAAAATTAGGCATACTTGTCAAGGCTTGAGGATTTTTCTCCCTAATAATCCAGGTAACCAATATTTTTATTGAATAACAAGCCCTTATAAGTTCAAGTATGCCTACAAAATACCACAAATGTTCTTTGTTGGGAGGAAAGCTAAAAAAAACCGTAAATGATCTTATGAGAACTCACACAAACTCGGTAAGAGGACGACACCGGTTTGATGCTGTGGAGTGAAACCTCTTTCCAACATTGTAAAATTTAAAATTTAAAAAAGGTTTATCAAGACATATTGTTCAATTAGCCATGTAACAGGGCAGTAAACCGTCTCATCAACCTTTTCTGTACCTAAGGGCGATCTGTTTCAAGTCAGCCATGTGGCGTTGCACAAGTAACAGGGTATAGCCAGCTCTGGCTGCAGGTGACGGGGCAGACCACACGCACCCACACAGGTACAGCGGGCAACCACCGGTGCATTCTGTCCCCACGGCAAAGCCGGCACACGCTCAGGGCTGCGTGTCACCCACCCATCGTCCTCAGCCAAGGTCGCTTGGTGCCCCACGGCCGAGTCAGCCCAAAGCGGCGGCTCCAACGGCAACGCGTTCCACAGCCGGAGCCTTGGTGGGCTGCCTGTCGCCCCATGCCTGTCCAGGCCTCCCCAGGGGCCCGGGTACGCTTCGGTCCCGCTGCCCGGCGGGAGTGCCGGCTTCGCGGGCGTGGGGCTCCTACCACGGCGTCGGCGCGGTTCTGGAAGAGCTCCCCGTGGCTCCTCTCGATGAAGGCCCTCCTGGCCTGCTGAAAGGCCGGCAGCCCGCCGTACAGCCAGCCCACGAGTCCCCCGGTGAAGGCCGACTTGATGATGTTCACCGTTTCCTCCGGATACCGCTGCAGCTCGCTGCAAGGGAAGGGCACGGCTGGGGTCGGGCCGGGGAGCCATAGGGGCCCGCGGGGACCCGCAGGGGCCCGGCCCGGCCTAACCCCGTCCTCACTCGCGCTGCCACAGCTCGCTGAGCCGCTCCCAGCCCGTCTGCGGCGGCGGCGCCGGGCGGCCGAACCCCGACTGAGCGCCGACCCGCTCCGCCATGGCTCTCCTCGGAAGCGGCGGCGGCGGCTGCGGCAACGCTGGGCGGGCGCGGCAGCGCCCCCTGCCCCCCGGCGGGGCACGGCAAGGCAAGGCAAGGCAAGGCAAGGCACGGCAAGGCACGGCACGGCGGGACCGGGATGGCCGCGCTGCCTCTCTGGGAGGTCGGCGGCGAGGCAAGCCCGGTTATACCCTGCAGGTACAGTCTGGGGGAGGGGAGGGCTGTCTCGTCTACTCCGCTGGGAACGACGGGTCGGGGCCGGTTCGCGACGCGGAACAGCCGACCGCTGCGGGGTGCTGCCCCGAGGCAGGCAGCCCCGGCCTGGGGTTGGAAGTACCGGCACCCTGAATGCTGTTACAGGGCAGAAAGGAGAGAAAGCGGCGTGGCCCTGGGAAGCAGCCATGGGGTATCCACGTCTTGTGCGATAAGTCGCACTAAGTAACGATGCGGCCAGGAAAAGCTGGTTTCGTTTATTGCAAAAGCATTTAATCAGAAATGGTTCTGAACTACTACAACATTGCTATTTCTGTTCCTCAGTGGTGTCTCTCCCTCGACTAAAAATAAAAGACCAGAAAACCCCTCCTCCTTCCCTGCTTGCACTGTTCCTTTCCTCAGAAGCCAGGCTACCCCGGTCCCCAGGCTGTTGCCTTCGCAGCTCACACCACTGGCGCGCTGACCCAGCACCGGCCCTTGACAAACAGGCCTAGTAGTTATGTCCCCATCGCTGGGCTTGGCAGCACCTCCAGGCCCCTGAGCACTCCTGAGCTACTGTTCCTTGTCACGTTTTTTTCTCTGATCCAGACTGACCGCAGAGGAGACCATGAGCCATGACTGTCACTCTCTCCCATTAATGTGCTGCTTCCAGCACCCTGAGGCTGCTTTATCATCACGGCACTCACCTGGGAGGCAGAGGTTCTCCTGAGCACCTGTCCAGATGCCAGAGGAGATGCTGCGTCCTACCAGGTCTCTCACCTTAGGGGCCACACAGCACTTCAGAAACTGCACTCCCTCCAGGCCGAGCAGCCTGTAGTGGGCACAGAGTGACCACAAACAACCCGTGACTGAACTTCAGTAAGGTGAGGAGTAGCTGCCACTTTGTGACTGAAGACATTGCTTTAACCAGACTGAAAAGAGATGAGAAAAAGAACGTAACAGTAGTGGGAAAAGAAATAAAAACATAAAAGTAAACAAGATGTGTTTGTTACCAGCCTAAAAAAGAACCTAACAAACAACTAAGAAACAACAAAAAAACAACTCTAGAGATATTACAGAAGGGGATTGGAACAAAGAATCTATGAACATCTGGAAAAAAAAAGAAAAGCTGACTCTACCTCTACACGTTTTCTCTGGGTTCTTAAGGATGTCCAGCCAGCCAATGTGGGAGAGGTCCACATGGCTGTGCAGGCACACAGCTCATCTGTTGGAGGATCAACCGTCTTTATCTCAGCTGTCAACTGCCTGAGTGTGCTACTCAGGCTGAGCAGTGGCAACATCATCATGTACAGCTGCTCCCCTATGAGGTAGGTAGTTTAACTGTGCAAGGACCATCCAATGGCACATCAAAGCCTTACCCTCCACCTCTTTAAAAACCCAACACAAACCTCAGAAAACTAAGCTCTAAGCTACCTAAAAATGTTACCCCAAATCCCAGTACCTGCTTCTGTCAGAGGAAACCTAGTATCCCAAGTGAGAAAATACTGACTACCTAGAGAAAAAAAAAGGGGCAGGTGTGTGTGGGGGTGGGTATGTGTAGGGGGGTGTGTGTGTGTGTGTGACATATATCTCCCAGCTGAGTGCAGCTGACAGTACCTTGCCCACAGGTACAAGGTAGAAAGTCTCGTAAAATTAACAGAAAAGTTTCTCATTGTCTGAATGGGATTTAGGCTCATTCTGAGACAGGTAGTAACTACATCCCAAATGCTAGCAACCCTCTTCCAGACATGAGCACAACCCCCCCCACCATTACAGCCATAATCCAACATGCTACTTCACATTGTTACAGGGAGAGCATAACCAGGCTCACTGTACAGGAGCCTGTTGCTGTCCTCTGTCATTTTAGCGTAAAGGATAAGTCTGAGAGAACAAGGAAGAAGATAGGCTCATCTTCAGATTTCCACAGAGATCGGTTTGAGCTGAAGAAAAAAAAAAAAAGGCAGTCTCTACAGTTCTGTTTTCAACCATTCTGAAGTGATCTCACTGTAGCTCTTCCTCCTTTTCACTTTGTAAGTCAAGGTTTGGGAATACTCAGACAGCAGATGTTCCCAGTAGCAAGAGACATCCTCCATCTGCAAGTGCTCGGTGATGAACTGGCATCCCCTAGAGACACACAAGGCACAGTCAGAACGAATTTTCAGTTCCTACAGGAGTCTTTGGTTTTGTTTTATATGTATATCAACTTTCATTCTTCTGTGTTTCAAATGAAAAACAACATGCGCTGCTCTGCATCGCCTATTTTAATTTCACACTTCTCATTCACGCTCACAGCTCTGACAGTTGCAGTGCTTTTGTTATCCTCAAGATGGTATTTGTTATCTGGGATAATAAGTATCAGATTTCACGTATCAGATACAGCCTGAGCAGCTCTGACACGAAGCCCATCGCTGCCAGCCTGGATACACGACGCTTCCAACACAGACACATTTCCCAGGGGTCAGCTTGGCTCACACTGAGAGGAAAGCTACCAGCTTCTGAGAGCTTGCAGTGGGGTTCCTGACGTGCGTCACACCTGAGCAGAGACCTAAGTGTTACCATCTTGTTCTCCAGTTCCCCCAGCTGGTTACGATCCCCCGCTGTTGCAGCAGGGGATCGGTTATACAGCACCCTACTAATACTCAGCTGTCTTTGGTGGGTAACCCCTTCACAAGCTGCACAAGGAATGCTTTGGAAGAAGACTGTGTGGAAGCCAAAAATGATGCACAACTTACCTCTCTGAAATTTCTTGTGCTATGGCATCGTTTTCCTTTACAAACTGCAACAGCTCCCTAAAACAAAGGCGAAAACAAATGCTATGAAACAGCTAGCTCAGTGGAAGGCATTGTCCCTTAGCTAAACTATCAGACTAGTAGACACTGAGGATCTACAACCGAGCAAGGTACTTGTGCTCTTCATTTCAGTTGCCCTCCTCAGTTGTTTCATATCAGCTCTGGACAGTGGGCTGAAATCTGGGAGCTAACGCACTTCTGTCTCAGTGATGCTTTTCTCCTTCCCTTACCTGTGCTACAGCGCCCGCTCGCAAATTTAAGTGCCTAGTGCCTGCCGATTCAGCAAGGGCGACAGATCTCCACAGCCTGGTGACACCATGCTAAGTAACACGAGCAAAGGCTTCTCTGGGGACAGTAATAAAGAGAAAAGAACCTGACCTCCAAGAGCCTTCATGTGATGCCCAGGAGTGTGGGCACTTCTCAGCGCAGTACAAACCACACCACCTTCCCAAGCATGGCGGTGTTTTCCTGAGGCACTCCGCGCTCCGTGAGCACACTTGGGCTCTCACCTGATGTCAGAGAGGTCTGATCGGACTGGGATGTAGTGGACCCAAGGCTTCAGCTGGGGGTAGAAGAACTCCAGCCACTCTTCTCCGACGTGAAAGACGAGTGAACCACACAAGAAAAGGTGTTTCAACCGGAAACTGGCAGCCACTCCCCGGAAATTAAAGAGGTACCTTGAAGCAAACAGAGGGACTTGATTACACCTCACGTTTTGTGGGGAAATGCATTAAGAAACTGGGCCCTGAGTAGCCACTGGCTTTCCCTCACAGGCAGCAGCTGGGGGGTCTCCCTCATGCCAAGCCAAGCACGTATTGCTAAAATGACAGGAAGACACTTACTTCAGAGTCCTTCCAGGAGAGCTGAGCTGAAGTTAAGGATGTGCTAGATGAGTTTCTGCTGCCTGCCAAAACTGAGGGAGAAAAGTCAAAGCACGTTGCTTTACCTCCGATAAAGGCACCTGCCTGTGACAAACCAAAATCACCTTTACAGACAGCTGCCAACTAGGCAGGGAAGGTCACAACCTGGATGCCGATCCTGCAAATCTACATGCCGGAGACTCTGCTACCACGAGGAGCATTTTCCCAACTCTCTGCTGTCTTGCAGTGAGCTTTTCTGTTCCATTGTTCTGCTTTGCCACATCTATCTCAGCTGGAGGTTTGTTTTTTCTCTGTTTTTTATTTTTTCTCTGGGATCCTGCTTTAATCTGAATGTAATTGTTTCATATTAACTTGGGAACGCAACCCTCAGAGGTTAAACAGGCTAGCACACAACAGATGGACTTTGCAGATAACAAAGGATCCACAATTTTGTTTTCACTATTTTCTGCCAAGTTAGTAAAGTGGGCTTGACTGGGGGGCAATTTCTCCTAGCAAACTGTATCTCAGAGGGATGTTTGTTTGCTTACTTGCTTGCTGTTTTAAACCCACACTTCTCCAGTTATATGGAAAGCTGTTTTTCCTGTGGGTAAAGCCCTGCAGTACATATAAATAGTCTTTGAAGTAAAAAATTTGGGGCTGGTGAAAGGGAGTTCTTCTTTAATTAAGCTATTTGGGGCAAGATGGGGATTATATATTATAAATATTTTGAGCAAGATGGGGATCATAACTAAACTTAGCTCAGCACTAAATGACAAGGAGTAAATCTGAAATTATTTTGCATTCTTCATATTGCCTAGGAGCTCAAGGCAGGGACAAGAAGCTCATTATATTAGGAACTCAACAAATACGTGCAGAGATGTAAAAAGAACAGTAGTCTGGAAGTGAGGAAATGGCTCTGTCCACTTCCAAACAGAGCTTCCATCATTCATGACCTCAGGCTGCTCTCAGAGAGCCTGCTGCAGCGTCCACACTGAAGGATGTGGCAAGAAGTTCATGTTGACCCTACCAGGCCCTGGGCTATGAAAAAAGTGTGTAGAAATATCTCAACCCATACTGTACAGGGGGCTCAGGAGGCATCAGGAATTGGGAAATCTACATGTAACAGAAGGCAGAAATCTGGGCAGCAGTCTAGTGAAATATAAAACGAGACAAGTCAATCACATTTGCACAAAAACATGGATGCAGCCAAATGAATGAGTTGTTCCACCAGCAGGTTCTAGCTGGAAGAATTCTAACTGTCATTTTAAAGCAAAAGGAAAAAGCAAAACATCAGACACACAAGTGCACACATACCAAGAGCTTGTATTTTTACACAGAAACCCACAAGGATATCACACCAAAACCCCCTCCCTAAAAGTAGTTAAAAAGACATAAACTTTTGTAAATCAAACCCACAGTCCTCCCAAACAACATACAAAGTATGAATCAAAACCCAATCTGCTCAAACACGTTTCAGGTTCTTGCTTGTACTCCATAGGTCCAGTGGCAGTACTTGCCCCAGTACGCATCTGAAGACGTGATTCTTTAGTTACATCTATCTTTGAAAACAGCAATGCCAAAATAACCCTTTTGGTGCTACCGTGATGTACACACAGCTCAGTTATAAAGAAAAACTGGTAGAAAGCCTTTTTTTATTAAAATGAAATTTTTCATCTGTTTATTAGTGATCTAAGACCTTTACTTTCCCCAAAGCACTTGATTTCTCCTGTCCTGACAGGGGAAGGCTGACACTGAATGAGGCCATGCTAAGCTCCCAAATTTTCAACTGCCTTAGGTCTGTGCACAAGCTTTCTTGCCTGCATGGAGCTGGTTGCTGGAACTAGAGATATATAAAATGAGACCTTACACCAGGCAAGGAGAGAAATAACCCACAGCCCTCAAACAGTGTTATTAATCAAAACTCTTACTTGTATTTGCAGTGATCAACCAGTGGAATTTCCTTTGCAGGAGGTTTTCCCAAGGTGTCCTTAAAATAAAGAGAATTAAATAATTAAAAAAAAAACCCAGCCAAACAGTGAGCTTTATACTGCAATTTCTTTTTTGGTCTTTTCCTTCTCAGTTAGAAACAAGCTGAAGCCTCAAACCCCTCCATTCCCACCTCTCAGAAAACCTTCTCTGGTGGGCTTTTAAAGTATTAAGAATTCCCAGTTCTTCAAAGAAGGAAAGAAGTAAAGAAGTTCAGTAAATTACACACTGCCTGTAAGCCAACGCCAGCACAAACACATTAAATGATAATGTTTAGTTGGCAGCTACCTAATGGAAAACAGCTTGGGACAATGGACTATGTGAAGCCAAGTGTAACCAGATTAGCCAAGACTGTCTGGAGAGAGCTGGACTGTAGTCTAAGTATGGAATGAAAAATTTATCAGCAACTGTCATCGGAACGTTACCAACAACAAAAGCATGAAATAGAGAGGACAGAAAAAAGGCTGAAAAAGACTCACACCACCACACAGGCAGCTTGGGGCTAGAGGGGAAGAGTTGGCTACTTTTGTTGCACTGAAAATGGAGGGGACTGGCACAGGTTCTTTGTCTTACACTGGTTCTCTTGAACAAAAAGTATACGTGGAAGAAAAACATTTGTCCTACCAGGCTCTAGAGACTCCTTCCTTTCATCCATCGGAAAGATGCAGCCCTCAAGGGAACTACAAGCCTCCCCCACTCTAGAGGACCACCCACACATCTCCAACAAGATGCACCTCAATCAAAGCCACCTTACAAAGCTACCCTTTCTGTCCTTCACACTCAGGAGACAGACAACACCCACGCACCTTCTCAGATTTCCAAGCCTGGTTTTTAGTGTACTCGGCATCAACAAGTTCCGGGTGTTCTCGGGACAGCAGAATGAGGGGATCTCTCTCAGAGCTTGTTCTGCAAAAGAAACACTATCAATAATTGCTGATCCACATGACCCAACACAGAGAAGAAACTGCAGGGCTCAAGACCCTGCATCTTTATGAGGCTGGCCTCCCTACACATCCCAAAAACTATGAGGTGCCTACCACACCGTGTATTTCTGTCCAAGGGCATATTAGCAGAAGAGAATGAGCTCTGTGTACTGACATTATTTTAGGCCACGTTTCTTTATTTCACTTATGAAATATTTAATTGTATTATTTAAGCAATACCCAGGACAGATCAGCAAAGATGTTGTTTCCTTTACGCCTTACCCTCACGAGTGCCAAAACCTTTATTTAACTCCTAAGTCAGAGAGACAGATGTGACACATCTTCAGCGCTCGATCACTCTGACACTAACTTAAAATGCTACTGAGTTTGTGACATCCCTGAGACTCGCTCCTCATCATCTCCTGAGCCTGCCTTGTGAGAGAACAAATCCATCCCTACTGGGGATGAAGGAGCAATTAAGAGCAGTAGGGGTCGATGCTGTTTTCAAACTGGCACTGGAGAGAGTGCCCACCTGCCCCCCGCCTCAGGTAATTTCATGCTAGAATACTTGTTGATTCAGTGTCGAGCACTTGCGTAGCAAACAGAGTATTCTCACTGGCAACAAGCATGCACATCAATATCCAAACTTTGAATTTGTATCACATACCTGCAGTTCCCTTCACAGGACAAAACAAGCTGATTCCTAGTGTGACAGTTTTACCCATTAAGAAATAACGTAGCAAATCCATCACAACTTCTGTTTCCAGTATTAGACTTACAAATGGCAATTCTTACGGAGAATCACCAATGGTGAGTGAAATGCTGCTGTAAAAACGTCTCGCTTTCTTTACTTTAAAAAAAATGCATTTTGGGTTACATTAGTTTAGGTCTTGCAGATACAGAAATCTCTGTATAAAGGCAGCTGCCACATCATTATTGGTTTGGGTTTTTTTGGAGAATCTCCTGCTATAGGAAAAACATTCTCACCTGGATCCTCGGAAATATCCTTTAGAGATTTTTTTCATCCACGGCCATTTTTCTGCAGATCTGAAAATATTGTTTATACACGGCAATCAATGATTTAATACAACCATGAAACAGCGTTCTCATCATTTTTCACAGCATGATATCTTTTTATCCTTCTTCATTTTTGATGGAAATCACTTTCTTCATTACAGCAGAAAAAAAAACTCTCAGCCAGGTCCAATGAAACAGGTTTTCCTGTGAATATTGTGTTTAAGGTAACATGACATAGGCTACTTTTCAGAATATTGTTCAATTAAAACAATGAATTTCAAATAAACCCCTCACAAAATCTTTAAGGGTATTACAGTTTAGTTAAAATCTGAATCCACTCTTTGCACTGCTGCTTTGTTTTTCTGTACTTCACAGAATACAGATAGTGCAAAATGACTAATTTCTAACCAATGTCATTTCCCACTTGAAAAATAAAAAAAAACAAAACCAAACTCTAACAACAAGAAACAAACTGCAAGGTGTTTTGTATTTGGAACACAGAGGTTCATTCCTTCCCCCCCAAAAAAAAAAAAAATAAAATCTACATGTGTCCTTCAAAAATAGCTGTTCACTTGCTCCTGTCAGTGCAGTCACCTGCCTCCCTCCAGGGAACTCTTTGTTGCACTTTTGCTTCACCTGGCTTGATATATAGGTCCTGATCGCCAAACTGACCTGTGCAGGTCAAGCTCTGCACCTGCTTGTAACTCAGTGACACAAGTGGGGTTCCCTGGGAAAGAAAAGTCAATGCTCTGGACCTTCAGTACATTATTTCACATTGGGGTTCAGCTGATTAGTTCTACAGATCTTCATATTTCAAAGAGGCAAACGTTCAGCCTTGCATTTTGGTGGCAAATGACTGACATCAAGGTGGGGTTGTTTCTTGTTAATGTTTGCAGTCACTGTTGTGCACTTCCTTAGTCAACTCTCCATAGGAAACAACCCAACTGTTCTGCTAATAGGCAAAGATACTGGGAAAAGAACAATTCCCAGCCAGAAACGTCTTCTGTCTCACTCTTAAGCCCAGTAATGACTCTTGATCCTTGGGAATTATTCCAGATTTCTCTATTGCACAACACCAAAGTAAAAGCAGATCTAAAGAAAGCTTTCCTTTACCCTTCAAGAAGCCTACACAAACATCCTGGATCATCCCTGCAGTGAAAAAAAACCTCAGCTCTTAGAGAAGTATTTGGAAACAAAGGAAAATATTTCCATGTGTTGGGGGAGGTTTCTGCAGGCAAAAGATAACTGCTGATTTATTGACAAACCCTACCCCAGCAAAAATGATAGTAATCTGGCCCTGACAGCATGAAGAACGTGCATGCTTTGTCCTCTGCATTCCTTACTAAAGTGTTGGAAACAGAGAAGCTAATTATAACTTCTAGTTACATCATCCAAGGTTTCCATGGAGAATTTTTATACAGCAGTTAGGCTGTATGTTGTTAATGAGAGGCAGCAGGACAGATTACAGGCCAACAGACCTATGGTCTTAGACTTCAATGCTGCCCAATGCTACACTGCTGTTACTCTGTATTTGCCTTCCAACCCAATTATCATTTCCAAAACATACCTTCTGAGGTCCTCTCTCATGAGGTCCCAGCGCCCTAAACCTGTTGGGTAAATTGGCCAAACAGCTGGTCCTCCTTCCCAAAATGTCCAGGCAGGATACATGATATCGTTGTATTCCGATGTCTTAAGGGAAAGGAGAGTAAGGTAAGAATAAGAGTAATACCTACTTCAGTTTAGTGACTGAGCCCACCAGTGATGAACACCCCTTCTGGGAGCTCTGACGGCCTTCTCTGTTACAGCTCCCTCAGCAGCCACGGGAGCTTTCAGTGATCTTTAAAAGGCTGTGCCTTGCTGCATGACAACACTTTCATGACTTTCATGTTGGGGGGGGGTAGGGGGGAACAAAACCAAACAATAAAAAAGTTCCAAGGTTTAGTTGATTAGTAAATCACAGAAGACCTGAGCTCCATTCACCTTTGGAAAGACTTATGTGTGGCTGTAAATGTTTTCTATTGATCCTGAGTGGAGGCATTATTATCTCCTCAGAGATAAAGGCTCTTCTAGACTCTGACATTTACACTTCCAATTCTTCAGTTCATTCAAGCCTTCCTAGAGATCACTTAAAAATTCACTACAACAAATACCCATCACATGCAAGAATTTCACTTCCTCAGCCCTATTTGGATGCTTAAACTCCCATTTAGTCAGAGGGATAGCCAGCACTTAAGACTAAACCCTTTCATTAAATGACACTATGGTAATAAACCTTCATACAAATTATCCATCTGTCTGTCACCTGGAGATACAGGAGAGAGTCCAAGGCCACCAATGCACGTAGGGGGTTGGTGCACGTGATGTATATGGCGTGTGCTTCTATGATCTGCTCCTTCTCAATCTTGTTACCAACACACATTGGTTGCAAACCTCTGCAGCTCCACCATCACCCCAAGGTCAGCCTTGCAAGATGCAGACCTGAACAATCCTGCAATCCCTTACGCTTCTGTCCTTAGAAAGCAGCCTGGACCGGCAACCTGGAGCCTTGCTCAGTTCTGGTCAAGGACTAACACCAGCTGGTTAAATGGGAGCTCTATTTGGGTCACTGGGTTTCAGCTAAGGACAGGGCTGAGGTTACAGTTCACATATTGAACAACTGTGACTGGAGAACTCAGTTCCTTGCAGGACTCCTGCAAGACAGGGGGTGAATACAGCAGGATGATGAATACGGCTGCAGAGGTTAAACTCCTGCAACCCACTCTGCATCAGTTTGGGTTCTGCTGTCTAGAGCTAAGGCCATGCAGTGGTCAAGGGGGAAGACATCTAGCTCTACTACAACATCGGGCAGTGAACATGGCGCTTGTACAACAGCACTTAAAATGCTGTACTGAATTACTAATGAGAGTTTTAGGATGGCTGGGGAGTGGACAATAGTAACAGGTTGTATTTGAGTTCAGACTGTGTGAGCTGAAAGACCTGGGTAAGACAAAATAGGATAGGTCCTGAACAAACAACAGCAGATGGTTTATGGTTCCTTTTTGCATCTTACTTCCTGGTGGGCATTGGCCATGGACAGAATCATGATCAGGGTTAGGTAATGAGGATGCAGGATTTGTGCATGTTGGGCACATAAGGCAATCCAAGAATAACTGAAGCTTGAGGTGTAATGATATTCTGATGGAAAGACAAGACACTGCTACAGTCAGGGTTAACTATGGGAAAGGCATGAAAACATATGGGAGAGCTCTCCAGTCTGGAAACAAGAGATGCAGAGAATGAATGCCTCTGTGTGTGTCTCTGTGAGCATGTGCATGTTTGGAGATTGAAAAAGCCATCCAGGGGAAAAGGGTTCACGGAAGACAGCAGTATTACAGAAAAGAAGATAAGAAATACTTATCCGTGGTACCAAAAGTTAAAAGAGATTAACTGTATGACAGCTGACTGATGATCAAAAGTCCTTAACAATGCTGATAAATTACAGTTACAATTTTAACGAGACATGGTAGTAAATGACAGTGATGCTGGCACAAATCCCATCCAGCTGTACATCACTCCACTGGGCAGAGGTACAGTTTTTGACCTGGAAGAGAAGCTAATCCGGGGAAAAAGTGTTCTACTGAATAAATTTGCAAGTCTGTCTGCCAGAAAACTGGAAGCAAAAGGAAATATAAAAAGCATAAAAAGGCAAGCAATTTTGACACACAGAAGATCTGCAGGGAACCATCCTCACAAATACCTTGATAAGAGAAAGGAGGACATGCACGCCTCAGAAATGCTTAGTTCTTAAAGGTGTGCGCACCTTACTGAAGGAAAAGACTGGAATAATGGGTTTCATCCACTTGGGGACCTGGGGGTAGTCTCGAACATTGATCACCATTTCCATGTCCGGGAGGCGGTTGATGATCCCCAGAAGAAAATGTTCAACTCCACTGCATCTGTGGAGAAATGGCATATAGCAAAGAGCTATAAAGGCAAGCAGAATCCTGAAGTCTCTTGCAGGCCTTTCTGTCTGTTCTGGAGCAGCAGAGATCATGAGCCCGAGCTACACAGCAGTGCAGGCTGGCAAGTGCCTACAGCAGCCTCTAAGTCCCACTGCAGTACAGACACCAACATGTCCTCCTAAATTCGGCCTGACCTGCAGCTTTCTCTGGGATCCCATAGAACCAACCCACTCTTTCTACAATGACACTAATCTCTTGCTATATGTAAGCCTCACGCATAACTTTCTGGGCTCCTGCCCTGATAAGGAATTCAGACCTTTGTAATACCACCATGCTGAATGACTTTCAACTTGGCAGAGCTGGAAGTACTCCTGCATCACATCTAGGAAGCTGAGATCTTCCACACAGCTCTTACCTTGCAGGGAACATGCAGTCCTGCTCACGGTACAATTTGTTCTTAATGATCTGGTAGTGTGTCCCGAGCTTCCGGCTCACCACATCTGACATCATCTCCTTGGAAATGCCACCTCGAAAAGGTGCAAGGTCCTGCTTCCAGACACTGAAACAAAGAAATCAGCCATTATCGTGGGCAATAGTGAAGACACTGCATATTAAATTACTGAACAGACTCATAGCTAAAGCAAGCTCAGTGTAGCTTCCAGGAGCTCCGTCAGATGTGGCATAACAGAGAATTTAAATTAAGTCCTTGGAAGAGCTGTTACTCAGAGACTCAAAGGTCCAAGCTTCACTCTTTGAACATCAATGTGCTGTCTTCCCAAACAGAAAGCTCAGGACAGGACTGTAAGCCTAAATCAACATGGCCAACTCTAGTTACTCTTCCAGGAACCACCTTGCATACCCTGGGCTTATGGATAAAAGCTGTCCATCAACTCAGCCTCTGAGTTGCAAAGCTTGAGCTCTGGCCTTCCATGAATGATGCACCTCACCAAGACCAAACTTCTCACACAACAGCATGCTATTTAGACATTAAAAAAGCCTCACCACAAGGAAAAACATCACCTAATAGCGCTGTGTACAGTAAAAGCTGGCTCAGAAGGACAGACCTACATAGCACATGTTCTTTGACATATGACATGTTCTGCTGTTCTGTGACAGCAAACTCCAAGAAGGCACTATGAAAATTATATATAAAATATAAAATTAAAAAATGTAAGAAAATACAGGAGGATGCATTTTATATAAATTTAGTCTGAAATCTAACTGCTCAAAGCATTTAACAACACTGTCAGACTTTAACAGCCATGGAGACATCCTCCCCACTTCTTGGTAGCCACAGCCTGACTTTAATACAACGCCATCAGGGTGATTCCACTGTGAGGGCAGTCAAACACTGGCACAGGTTGCCCAGAGCGGCTGCAGAATCTCTAGTCCTTTAGATATTCAAAGCCTGACTGGACATAGTCCTGGCAACTCTGCTTGAGCAGAGGTGTTGGACTTAATGATCTCAAAGAGGTCCCCTCCAACCTCTGGGATTCTGCCTTTTGCAATCAGGTGGAAAACTGTTAAACTACATAAAGAATTGCCACTGAAATGATGGGCTGACCACAGGATCAAATCTGACAGGGATGCAAATATCATGAGCTTGAGAACAGGAAGAAAGATGCAATTTATGGCACACCCATGTCACTGTAACGTAAGTGACAACTAAAAGGCAGTAACAAACAAGTTAGGACCTTAAGCCCTTGACCACTGAATCACAGAAGACTAGATACAAGTAGATGATATAGGGAAAAAAGTTTTGTAGTGCCTGTCACTACACCAGCATTGTTAAACAACCCTGAAACAAACTACTCCTGTACTGAAAATTAGTTTTGGAGAGCCACAACAACTGCAACCTTGCGTTACTACCATGTTTTGAAGCAGGTTTGGATGTTGCAATCACTTTGGAAGATGTTCTTCCAAAAGATCAGCAGGACATGGTGGACCATATGTTTAAAGATCAGATGTCTTCAGGCTGTATCTGAAATGGAACTGAGGAAAATGATTGGAAGGCTAAACTAGAAGAGACTTTTCCTCATCGATATTTCAAGAGCAATGAAGATCCAAATCTCCAGAGTGTACAAACAGTTGCCTGATATAACTCATTAAAATCTGACACAACACTCATCTCAATCTCAAAATGAATGAGCACATCTAGTATTTATTAAACAGAAGGCTTAAAATTGGGCATCTGTGTTTTTGCATTTGGAAACCAAATTCTAAGGACAGAAGGGTATGTTGACTCTTATCTGTATTCCCTCTTCCCTTTAAATAAAAACATTGCTTCAAAAGATCAGAAAAAAACAGTCCTACAGTACCTGCCCTCATTAATAGTAATATTCTCCTCACTAAAGTCATGCTCTACCAGCTGGAATAGGAGGGAAGTTTGGTTTGGCTACATCTCCACTTGTACCACCTACAGTGGCCTAATTTCCAACAAGACTTTTGTTTTCCTAAATCAACTCCCCTTGGATCAGACTTTGGTCATGTGAAGATCCGGTAGTTGAATATCCACTGCCACTCCAATGCTCACCAGTAGAAAGAGTGCTCCTCCAATTCTCCTCTCTTCTACTGGAAGCCCTTTCTGAGCACTTGGGACGAGCAAAGCCCTCGTGAGACCTCACCTAGAGTACTGTGTCCAGTTCTGGAACCCCCAACATAAGAAGGACATGGACCAGTTAGAGAGGGTCCAGAGGAGGGCCACAAAGATGATAAAGGGTCTGGAGCACTTTTCCTATGAGGACAGGCTGAGAGAGTTGGGGCTGTTCAGCCTGGAGAAGAGGCGGCTCCGGGGAGACCTTATAGCGGTCTGCCAGTACCTCAAGGGGGCCTACAAGAAAGATGAGGAGAGGCTGTTCAGTAGGGCCTGTTGTGACAGGACAAGGGGTAATGGTTTCAAAATAGAGGGAGGTAGGTTTAGATTGGATATTAGGAAAAAGTTCTTTACTGTAAGAGTGGTGGAGCACTGAAACAGGTTGCCCAGAGAGGTGGTGGATGCCCCATCCCTAGAGAAGTTCAAGGCCAGGTTGGATGAGGCCCTGAGCAACCTGATCTAGTTGGGGGTGTCCCTGCTTCTTGCAGGGGGGTTGGACTAGATGACCTTTGGGAGTCCCTTCCAACTCTAATCATTCTATGATTCTATGAAAGTACAACACACTATCACACCAAATGAATCTGTATTCTTTAGCAACCTTTCTTAATCTATTTTAAAATACTTTACACATACTCAACTTCTCACGCTTTTAAAAGCTCATGAGAAAGACTTGTTAGCAACATTGCACCCAGAGAGAAGGCAGAAGTAGATTGTTTACACAAAAAAGTATCACCAACTGTGTAAGTTTATGGTGTGATGATATATGAAATGCTGACATAATGTATGTTGTTCAATCCCAGTGGACAACAAGGAGAGTGCCCAGTTTCCAGGTGGACACAACTCCTGTTGGAACTATGGAGGGCAACCAGTTTCACAGAGTGCCATGAATTGCCTCCCACTTGCAAGCACAGTGACTTATGACAGCACTTGAGAGCCACTGTGTGTGACACTTCAGAGCCCTGACATTCTATAGCTAATTATGCCCTGGTGGCCAAGGAGGCCAATGAGATCCTAGGGTGCATTAAGAAGAGTATAGCCAGCAGGTGGAAGGAGGTGATCCTCCCCCTCTACTCTGCCCTGGTCAGGCCTCACTTGTGTCCAGTCCTGGGCTCCCCAGTACAAAAAAGACAGGGATCTCCTGGACAGAGTCCAGCGGAGGCCACAAAGATGATGAAGGGCCTGGAGCATCTCCCCTATGAGGAAAGGCTGAGTGAGCTGAGGCTGTTCAGCCTTGAGAAGACTGAGAGGGGATCTCATCAATGTTTATAAATATTTGAAGTGTGGGAGACAAAGGAAACTGGCCAACCTCTTTTCAGTGGCCTGTGGGAACAGGACAAGGGGCAACAGTCACAAGTCTGACCACAGGAGGTTCCACACCGATGTGAGGAAGAACTTCTTCATGGTGACAGAGCACTGGAACAGGCTGCCCAGGGTGTTTGTGGAGTCTCCTTCTCTGGAGATATTCAAGACCCGTCTGGACACCAACCTGTGTGACCTGCTGTAGGGAACCTGCTTTGGCAGGGGGGTTGGACTCGATGATCTCTGGAGGTCCCTTCCAACCCCTACAATTCTGTGATCCTGTGACAATTCCCATCCATCAGTGCTGGCCAAGGATTCACAGAATCGTACAGAATACAGATTCCCTCTCATGGCCAAAGGCCTGCGCAGTCACAAGGACACCAGCCTCTCACCTTTGGTGGCAGCTACAATTCTCCTTTACGCACGGCTTATAGACCTCCACAGCTTTCTTAATTTGGTCAGTGATCGCTTTCCATTCGGCATCTGAAATACAGAGAGGCACAGTCAAAGGAGTTAACCCATAAACTACCGGAGCATCCGGCGGGACCTGAACGCGACTGCTGGTCCGGCCGGCAACAGCGACCCTCCGCCGCCCCGCAAGCCCGTCCAGCTCACGCAGCGCAAGAAGAGCGTACCTAACGCGAGCGGGCGAAGAAAGGCCGTCACGGGCAAGGCGAAGGGCCGCCCGGCTGGGCGGGACCCCGGCGGGCGGACCGCGGCGCTAAGCGGAGGAGGAGGAGGCGGCGCGACCCCCTCGGCGCCCGCCCAGGGCTTACAGGCTCCCGCCCGGACCACCTACTCTACCCGCCACCCGTGCAGCCGCGCCCCCTCCCCCCCCCCCCCNGCAGCACCAGCGGGAAGCGAAGGGTCCCGAGCGGCACTTACCTGCCGGCCCGCCCGCCGCGGCAGGTTCCAGCCACCACACAGCTGCCGCCGCCAGAGCCCAAAGGGCCAGCGCCGGGCGCCCCATATCGCCGCCGACACCAGCACGGCCCTGCGCATGCGCCACCCTCCGCCGGCGAGTACGGGCGGGGACCTTGCCCCAACCAAAGATGGTGGCCGCCGACGGCAGCCCTACCCAAAGATGGCGGGCGACGTGCCGCGGTGCTCTTGGGAGCTGTAGTTCCCGCGGCGGTTCAGTGGCGGCGCTGTCCCTCCCCGCTCGAGAGCTGTGTGTACGGAGACCCCCGCGGGGGGGGGCCACGTCGTGACCGCAGACAGCTTACAGAATAAAGACATTGGCGTGGGGTGGGGCTTACAGTGAATGCGCACTCTGCCGCAAAATATCCACTGCCCAGAGAAGGCCCGAGTGCATCAGTGATAGTCCCTCCAGATAATCCCCTAGCCACACTCAGCTCAGGAGTCCCACAAGCCTTGTGCTGGTGTGGCATTCACTCCCTTTGGGTTGGTTTGGTTTGGTTTTGGTTTTTTGTTTGTTTGTGGGTTTTTTTTGGCTTTTTGTTTTTGTTTTTTTTTATGGGAGGACTTCCCTGGACACCTAAATTCATCAAGCAGTTTGTCTAACCTGGAAGAGACTCACTCTCCTGTCCCAACCTCTTTCTGTTGCCAGTTTGATCATTTAGGGTTAAGTCATGAATCTCATTGTTATGGTATAAAGGTCTTTACTGATCTTTATAAACCTCTCTGCAGCTTCAGAGATGTGATCTGCGAGAAAGAAGAGAAACAGCAGGATTGAGCACTGGGGGTTCAGCATAATGTGTAGGACCTTCTCCTTGCAAAATGGCTTCTAAGAATACAGTCTTCAAAACTACTCTTCACTTGGTGTTTGTCAGCCTTCAGTAGACAGACTCATTAACCAGTGTTGGGTGTAATAAATATGCTGATAAGCAGTCAAATTAATGTAGGTAAGAAAGAACAGGACTAAGCAGACACTGTCCTGACATGAATCCAGAACACTCGATTAATGTTTCTTCTCTAGGTTGAGTGTGGGAAGGCCTGTCCCCTCTTCAAATATGAACACTAAAATTTCATTTTTCCTAGCCCAGATCCAGCTTGGTGGTTTTGGATGCCAGGAGAAGGTGCTGTGGCTGCTCCTTAATGAGAAGCAGACAAAAGAGGACCAAAACAGACCAAAGAGGAAAAGCATGTACTGAGAAGGAGCATGAAGGCTTCCCAAGGACTGATGAATTCTAGAGACAGGTAGTCCTGCTGAAACTGCAAGAGCTGAGAAGGTCTGGACACCAAGTGTCTGCTCAATCTGTGCAAGGCCACAAGTGAATGCTGATGTTGACTGAGGGTTGTGTGACTGTAGGACAGAGCATGACATGCAGACAAAGACTGCAGGATTATTTGTACATCTGTAGAAATAAATGATTTTGAGAGACCTTCTGAACACCTACTTAGAATCTGCCAGTGTGTCAGCAAAACCCTCAACTGAGTATGTGTACAGCTAGGGTTGTCCTTCAACTGGGTAACTGAGTAATTGCATGAGTCAACTATAATGAGACCATGACTGTTGTGTGTATTATCTGCTATTAGTTGTAACAGTTCCCTTGAGTGAAAACCTTGAGTTCTTCTAGCTGTCCCATTCTGAACTCCTGTTGCCCAGCTAAAGAATTTTTAAGCAAATCAGGGGAATTAATCCTTTCTTTCCATCTTCTCCTAGAGTCCCTCTGTCTTCCTTTTGATTTCTGTGTAGGGTCTGCTTTTTTCCTTCTCCTCTACAGTCTTTTTCACAGCTGCAGCAGTCATAGATCCAAAACTGGAGGCTGGTCTGAAGGCTCCCCGAAAAGTGTGAACCTGAAATAAGGTAAAAGCAAAAATTGCCAATACACTTGTGTATCTCGGTATTTGCCTCCAATGGCCTCTCTCAGCCTTGGCCATCTCTACATGACTAATCCAACCATTTTTTTTTTCTAGCACAGTTTTCTGTCTTCCCTCTCAAGTTCCAGACCAGATTTTCCTGCTTCTTCCCTGGCTGACTGAATAGAGACATCAATGCACTGTTCCAACACTGTTTCTGGTTGTTTCTCACAGCTCCCCACTAGTCTCCTACACAGCCCATTGAGCTATAGTAGTTTGCTCTGTAGCAAAGGTTATTTCGGGTGCCTTCTCTGAGGCAAAGAGTAGGAGTGGTAGTCAGCATAAATGTTTAATAGGCCCTGAGAGCTAAGACTTTAAGATGAAGCTCCTTTTGAAGCTACGTTTACAGCATCTGGTATCCCAGGCTTTGTATAATGAAAGCACCCCAGGCCGCTGTGCTGTGGTTTTGGCATGTGCTGTAGTTCCCCCTGAGCACCTTGGACAGTTGTATGCTTCAGAACTCCTTGACTCTCACTTCAAACACAGCCTTTGCCTCACCTTCTCTACCTTCTTAATTTCCTGCGAATCCAAAGCTCTGTACAGGAGCATCTGGCTCTGATCTTTGATACCCTCCCTCAAACACAGCCCCTCCCTCATTTTTTTTTCCCTGCCAAATCAAACACAAACACCCACAAATTTACTTTCATCGTGTTCCATGTGCCTGAAGTGGAAAATCACTTGGCTGTAAGTCTGGTGTCCTTGCTTTACATATTCAACATAGGTTGGAAGAAGGGTGCTTGGGAAAGAGTTTGGTCCTCTAAGCTGGGTATAAGGGAGAAATAAAGAAAACATGTTTTCTAGATCTTGTGTTTATTTCTCTCAGAGCTGTAGCCTGGCTTTTTTCACAGCTGTTATTTGCTTGTGCAGTGGCTCTGATGGGGGCTTTTCTCCTTTAACTCATCCTTTTGTGCTAAAGGTCCCAGATTTTCTGAACTCCTCAAATAACGGGGAACTTTTCACATGAAGAACAGCCATCCTACCTGCACTGACCTTCTCCATCAGTACAGGCAACCAGAGAAGGATTTTATGCAGCTGGAAAAGGTGGTGCAAGTAAAAGGGGAAACATCCAGACATTGTAAATTAAACTTCCAGTAGCTGTGAGGTAGCCTATGTGTTGCTTTTCATATAGCTTTCATGCCTGCTTGTCAAGGGGGCTAGGCTGCTGCAAAAGGCTTAAGTAGTCTCCAAGCTNCGTTACCAGAGCTTCTGGGGCTGAGCCTGGTCTTTCCCACTAGAAGGCACACAGCTTCTAAAGAGTCAAGACTGTTTCCCATTGGTGAGCTCCTCACGGAGCTCATTTTCCCTTTGTCTCCGAGCTGCATCCTCTAACAGGCAGACCTCTAGAAGTGTTGGACTGCAGCTGGCAGGATTCTGAAAAGCTGGCCACATCTGCAGTACATGGCTTGGGGATGTTTGGTGTTGAATATTCAATTATTTTATTCAAAGGAGGCTAATTATGAAACTGTTACAGCAGCCAGAGCACTGCAAGCCAAGAGTTGTAGCAGAAGATGACACCTGTTAAGGGCTGGGGTCATGAACTGGGGGCTCCGACTGAGACTCTGCAGGGCCTGCAGAACAACTGAGTTGGACTGGGCAAAACATGGGCGGGAGATCCCAGAGCTCAGTCTTGATGAAAACTTGCTGGAGTCTGCCTCAGACACTCAGTCACTAACTCAGCCCTCAGCCCAGCCTGAGGGTTTGCAAAGGAGATGGAAACAATGTGGGATCCGAGAAAAAGTGGGCATCTGTAGCTGAAGCCTGAGGTAGAAGTTTAAGTACTTGCGTATGCTCTGGGAGCGATGTGAACCAGCTGCATCTGGTGCAAGATGTAAGAGAGATTGCAAGATGCACTGAAAGAAGATGGAAGAACTGCAGTGGCTTTGTCCCTTGAGGAATTCGTATGTGCCAGGGAATGCCTGTGTTCATGGCAGTGATCACAGTATTAGAACCAGATTTTCATAATGGCAAGAGAGTGTAGCAGTTCCAAAAGAGAAGGACACCTGTTTAGTGTGACCTGTATATGTAAGTGCACGTATAAATGTGAGGACAAGGTTTATTTTGTTCGTTTGTTTTGGTAACCCTGAAAAGGGGAACAAGTGAATCCATCTTTCTCAGAGGAGTTCAGAAAATGCAGGATTTTGTACAGACAAGTGAACCGAGGGATTAAAAGTCCTCAATGCCCCCGTGAAAACAATGATATGGAAAAGACACAGGTCTCTAATGGTGGAGCACAGGGGTAGATTTGGAAGGCATCAGGCCCCTTGCCTCATCAAGAGGATGCATTTAATATTTGCAACCATTTGCCTTTGCAGTTGCCTCACAGGGCACCAACACAAGCTAAAACTGAGCACATTCCTACAGAAAAGGCTTTGGCATTAGGCCATAACTGTAAAGACTTTTAAAAATCTGTTTGAGAGGCCATATTAACTACAACTGATCATAAATCACTTTTTGCCATCACCGGTGGGGATCTGGCAAACACCTTCCTGCAAAAAGAATGTCTCTTTATTTAGCTACAGTTGTATAACTTGCAAATTGAATGTGAATCTGAAAGAGATTTAGTAGTTGCAGGCATAGTCCCTGGTGCCTTTGACAAAAATGCTGCGGAACAAAGTCCCAGGCTAGATTATGTATCTGTCAATTGGGGAAAACAAAAAAGAAAAGCCCGGCCCCGTTGGTTCTCAAATGAAATGCAGGCTGTTATTGCTAGTGGTTTGCCAAGGACAAGACACTGCAGGATGTAATTAAGGTTCTACTAGAAAATGATTTGCACAGTTTATTCTGTCCCTGTTTTGGTTTAAAATGATTTAGATCACACTTCTCTGAGGCATGAAGAAAACTGGTCCTCGAAGCGGTGCAGGAAAATAAAGATACAGAAAGCCACCAAGAGCCTGAATGCTGTGTGAGATATTCCTGCCTCCCTCTGCAGTCAGACATACAAGGGGTGTTAAACGGAGGAGCACTTGTTGGTGGAAAACACTCACCCTCTAGAAGGAAGTTAGGCTTGCATCAGCTTGATATGGGAGTCCTGAGCAGCCATTTTCCCATATCCAAGTAGTCTTTACTGGAAGGCACTACAGCATTATAAGGGAGCAAGTTGCTTGTGTTATCTGCCATCGGTGGATCTTATACACCTAAGAATAATGTCTGCCGATGGGCTACAGCTTAGTACAAGCTCATGTGCATTGCAGCTAATCCCCAGGGCCCAAACCTGCTGCACACGAGGAAAGTGGTGTCAAAACACTGCTAGAAAGGGGCAGAGTTAGATCAAATCTGCCCCTTTCTAGCTGCCCTTCTGGTACTACTCAGCTGCCACACTGTCACATCCATGCTAGCCAAAACTTATGATCATAGTACCAGTGGGTTGGTGGAGATAAGCAAACAGAAAAAGAGGAACAAAAACATGGTGTGATTTTGTAGTCCAGGGTTGGCAGCGTTTCATGAGTGATATGGATGCACAATGATGGCAACACGCAACCCTGTGGAGATTTTGGGAAGTGGTTGTTGTAGGCAGTGTGTGCTGTGGAGAAAGAGGTCCATGCTTCCCAAATTCCAGAGGGCAGGCAGAGGGGGAGTGTAAATTGCTGCTTTTCATGGTGGTGGTGTTAGGTTAGAGTAGCTGTAGTCCATAAAGGCAAGCAGCTATAAGGAGGGGGCTCTTTGCTAACTAAACACAGTACAGGTTTTCCAGAGGACACAGCTGACAACACAGAACGTCTGGGGCAACAGGACATTTATTAGGAGGAGCAGACAGCTTGTATGTACTTGTCGTTGTCCGTTGATTTGGTGTAGTTGAACTGGGCTCCCTGGGGAAACTGTGGGGACCTGTAACCTTTCTGAAGCTTGCAGAAGAGCTGCTGTTGTGCAGACACACTGAGCGGAACCGATCAGCTAGACCTCAGAGATTAATATAAAGCTCTTTGGGGTTCCTGACTAGGAGTAGTTCTTGAACAACATGGAATATGGGAGTGCTTATGCACAAATTCAAGCACCAAGAAACAGTGCGTTCATGTACACGGCACCGAGTGTTCAGAGGACTTTAGTTTCTCCTAAGGTCCCCACACTTGTCACCTCCAGTACCATTGCTTCAGCTACTCTGTTTCCTGAAGAACATTGTTGATGGAGAATTCCTAGATGTTTGTGACTCTGTAGACCTTAATTCATTCAAGTTGTTAAATCACTGAAGCATTGAACCATAATTGTGAGCAGCTTTGTTCCAACTACTCTTTTTTTGCAGAGCTACACAAAAATTGTGCTTTTCTGTATCTTAACATTGCTTGAATGTAATAGAATTGCTTTCTGCTAATAAACAGAGGCATTAAGTTTCTAATTTAGGGATGGGATAAAATGAGTTGTGCCGTGATTTCCAATCATGGGAGAACTCTCCTAATGTGCACACATTCGGTGTTTGTCTTATAAAAATGGTTTCTTAACAACGCCCATTGCAGCTAATTTGTTACTACATAGTGTAAACATTGATTCCTAAAGTTTTTTAATAGATCCCCAAGCTACTTAATTATCACTTACTGACCCTTGTTTTCTAATGATGATTAGTTTAGTTTCCTCAAACTTTATAAGAGCTGGGTCTCAAGAGGCAGTAAGATGGACAACTTCTTATTCCTTATCTAATAGGATAGGAAGATCTCCAAAGCATTACCCATTTGTGTCTTCCCAGGAGTAGGATCTTCATTCACAGTGATACCCCTCATAGTTGAACATCTGAAATGTTCTTTCTGGTTCTTCTAAAGCTTGTATTAAAATCAAGGAGAAGCAAATTCAAATCAGAAAAAAAAATTAAAAATCCTTCCTCTCACTCTTCTTGCTTGTGGTAGGCTTCCTTCAAGTCTGCACACCTTTTGGTCTGTGGACCAGCTGGATTTTCCATTACATGTGTCTATGTGAGTTGAAGAGAGATCCTACTTTTTGAGAACAATTTCATACAAGGAAAGTCTTTAGGCTAACTTAATGCCTATTGCAATTCCATTGACTTGAACAGTTAACAGAGCTGGGCTTCTTCTTTAGAGGTTGAGTCTTCCACAGCAACTTTGCAGCCCACTACGCTATTTAAATGACTAGCACATTGTGCATAGCATCAGAGCATGACGTCTTGCTCTGATGTTCCTATAGAGCAGTTGATTAGAGAGCAGTTCAGAGACTTGGCCACCTTGAATGAGCAATTGCCAATAGGAAAGGGGATGGTTGTAGAAAGGATTGATCAGTCTCTATCCACATTTGGAAAAACAAAAGGTGAGACACATGGAGGGAGATTGGGAAAGGATAAGAAAACTATAAAAGGGTGATTGGAGTCACTAGAGATTTAAAAATCTTTCAGGGTTCTTGCAGACCATAAGCTACGTTCTTTATTGTCTGTGTTTTGCTGTAGACTAATCACCGATCTGTAACGGGGACAAAGCTGGCAGCTCAAATGCAACAACCTCAGGGTAACCCCTGCACTACCTGCACAGCAAAAATAATAATTGTACTTTACATGTCAGATAAACCCTACAGTTTATAAAGGGTGAATAATTACCAGCTGTTAAAGATCTGAGGACAAGAGATGTGTGCATCCAGTAAAGATCTGAAAAGTTGGCATAGAGTCAACAAACAGCTTGTCCTCCTCTACAGCAACCTGAGACATCTCCTTGTAACCAGACTGGAAAAAATACCCTTGAGATAGGAGAACAGGCCCTTGGACTAGGTACCGCAAGCAGCTGTGCTGTGTAGAGTGCCCATGAGGCTAAAAACACTCGGATACTCAGTCCTCAGAGCAAGGTGAGTCTTAGGCCTGACAGCATCACTGGCTACTGAAATATGTTGAGAAGGGTAGAAGAGAAGTAGGAAGTGTAGGGGAAAGTGCTGAATAAAGTAAAGGTATAAAAGAGAAAAAGTAAATGCTGTTTAGGTAGAAAAACTGAGAAAAGCTGGGTCAGAACGCAGGGCTTCTGGATGAGCCTTCCAAAAGTAGTTATTACTGGTTGCCATTTCCTCCTGTTGCCTCCTGATAGATCTTTCTTAAAAGGGATACTAAGATGTTCTGTCCATGGTGACAGGGCATGGCTCAGAGCTGCCCACCAGTCTGAAACAAGCAGTGAAACTTTTCATCTTGTCAAGCACAGTATCACTGAAAATTCAGAAGATAAAGACTGAAAGATGCATCGGGATGCCTTCTAATCCATCCTTCTGTCCAATAGCATCTGTTATTCTTGACCAATATTTACCCGTCTTAAAAACATGCAGTGATGTAACCTGCTCAGACTAGTAGGAATTTTTGGCTCATTTTGGCCTTGCCTCCATGGTAAGTTCAAATCCTGTCTTCCAGCACTGACTTTGTAGCTCCTGTGTAGTTGGTCCTACCCCTGTCTACTAAATTTGAATAGCTGATTTTTCCTAAGTAACTGGATAATTTTGCATGTCTATTTTTTAATGACATCTCTCTTTTTCCAGACTTCCTCAGCTAATCAAAGCTGTTTTGAATATGGAGTCTGTTTTCCAGCATATTTGCAGCCCCTCCCAGCAAGTTGCTATCTAAAAGTTTAATAAGCTCAGCCTCTGTTCCTTCATTCTTGTCATTAATGAAAATATTGAATAATATGAGCTCTTGAGAGAGTTCTCTTCAAAAATCTGGCTTGATGCATCTCTCCAATTTGATGGAGAAATAGCTGTGGAGTAGTGGAGAAGGAACTTCACTGGGTGTGTAATTTCCCCCTCCCCCAAGTGACGATCAACAACAATTTGCTTTCACAGACTGTGAAATGTTCCAAGTTTAAAATCTGTTACAAAGAAAAGTCTCCAAAGGCTGGGGAAGTGTAGAATACGCCTATCAGCAGAATTTACTCATAGACTGTAGAAGATCCATGCTCTAGCTGTAAAATCCATAAACATTTAAAGAGAGACGATCTGCTCAAGGAAATTCTTTAAGTATTTATGGCACCCTGCCAGACAGCTAACAGGCCAAGGCACTTCTCGGCCTTATAGCTGGAGCATTACAGAAATGGTCTCAGCAGATAGTTGGAAAAAAAACCCATGGATATAGGTCTTTTGGAACAGGTCTGACCTCTCTAGAAAGCCTGGAAATTTCTTAAAAGATTTCATTTATTTTAAAAAAGCTCTCTTGGTTTGCTGCTTTTGACTCCTGAGTCATTCAGTGATCTCATACCGATAGCACATTGGTCGGCATGTAGCTAAGTACTTCTCAGACATACTTAAGGGACTTAGACATTTAAATGACCAAGAGGAGTACTTGAGTTTTTCAGGGTAATGATGCCTTGTGCCTTAAGCCAGCAACTTTTTTTGTATTGGGAGTGCTCTCTGCAGAAGGCAAGTTATTCCAGATGGTTGAGTTGCCATTCAAAGAGACCTCCAGTCTAGGAAAAATGGACAGACGTGAGTCTCATGCAGTAGTTCAACAAAAGGAAATACCAGTCTCTGTCCCTGGGCAGGAATAGCCCCATGCCACCAGTATAGGCCAGGATCTGAGAAGCTAGAAAGCAGCTTTGCAGAGAAGGACCTGTGAATCCTGGTGGACACCAAGTTGAACATGAGGTAGTAATGTGCTCTTGTGGCAAAGTCAGCCAACAGCTCCTGAGATGCATTGGGAAGAGATAACCAGCAGGTTGGAGGAGATGATACTTTCCCTCACCTCTGCACTGGTGAGGAATATCTGGAGTGGTGTCCACTCCTGGGCTCTCCAGTACAAGACAGACATGGCCTCCTGGAGTCCGGTGAAGGGCTGCAAAGATGATGATTAATACACCTGCATAGGTGTACTAACAGTGTGTACTTGAAGATATTAAAAATCTGACTGACAGTACCCTAAAAAACCCATCTTAGTTGAAGCTGCTTTGATCAGGGTTGGATTAAGCAGTCTTCAGAAGTCCCTTCCCACATCAGCGATTTGTGATTCTTGGGAACAGTCTTACATGTTCCTCCGAAGCATCCATGTGTGGAGTCCAGGTTGTTCAGCAGTGCAATGCCCTCAATCAGTTATACACTTTATCCAATATTGTTATTATTACTATTAATATCGCTGATGTTTTCCTAGCATTTTCTGATTTTAATTACAGGCAAAGACTGCTATGTAAATCATCCCCACTCTGACCTAATGATGAAGCAATTGCATTTTCTTTCCCACAGTGGAAGAGAACAGGGATGAAGCTGGTGCCCCCAAGCCACAGCCCTGAGCACAGGGTAAGCCATTACTTTCAAATGACCTGTTTGAAAAACAGAGGATGGGCAGCCGGGCAGTCACCTCCAGGAAGGTCCATGGGAAGAGCTTGGAGAACGGCCTGGCAAGGGGCAAGGGAGAGCGCTGGCTCCAAAGGCAGGTTCCAACTTCTGCTCAGGGAAACCACCTGTCTTTGAGTGTTCCCACAGTGTGCAGGGAAAGAAGTCTCAAATGAAAGGCAGAGGCTGCATATCAAGAAACGCTTTGCTGATGCTTCTGATTTCTTCTTCCTGTGGAAACAGCCTGACAGCATTTCCAGAGCTCAGAAATGAGCAAACAGTGTATTGTGTTTTTCTGCATAGGTGTATTAACAGTGTGTACTTCCCTCAGCTTCCCAGGCAGGGAAGCTTTTCCTCTCCTCTTATTTCAACATCCTTCTGTCCAAATTTTAAAGCCTTTGTGGGCACTGCAGAGACACTTCTGTGAATAGTCTGTCCGATAGGCACCAATATGTACTCCAGTGCTGCTTTCTCAAGGCATCTGTGAGATCCTGAGAAATAAAAATAATTCTTTAGTTTACCAGTATGTCAGGGAGCATTACCCATTGCTCAAATGTAGGATTCCTCCCTTACTTGGGAGGGCAGAGCTTGGAGCTCTGCCTGTGCTCTGACCTCAGGTTGTTCTGCAGCAGAGCTGCTGAGGCTACCCTCTAATGAAAGTAAGGCAAGCCCTGCGAGGGACATTTGACGAGTACCTAAAGCCTGATCGGTATTCCCATACTGCTTCGAGCAGTAGTGGTCCATCTTTCTGTACTAATCTGCTAATTCTGGACTGACTTTGAGGGCTGGCCCATTACTGGGATGTAGCTGGTGCCATGTGAGGGAGAGTAGCATAAGAGGCCATTACATCACCACATCTGGATACGTATTCTGAATGACCTGTCACCAACAGCTGGCCTGCATAGCCAGGTGGTTAGAACTGGAGTTGCAAAATGCTGCCACTA
The DNA here is from genome assembly GCA_013399135.1 of Heliornis fulica. Classification (NCBI taxonomy): domain Eukaryota; kingdom Metazoa; phylum Chordata; class Aves; order Gruiformes; family Heliornithidae; genus Heliornis; species Heliornis fulica. The sequence goes on from VXBZ01005960.1 coordinate 955,234, forward strand.
TGCTGGTGTCAGCAAGTTCTGGCTGCAGAAGTATCAGCCTCTAAGTGCCACCTTCTGTGGAGCTGGACTGGCTTTCTCGGAGGGCTTTATCGACAGAATTCAAGATGTTGTGACAACAGCTGTCCACTACTGTGAGGCATGGACGAGGTAGCACTCTCTCTCTCTGATACAAGCTGATGAGCTCCCTGAATCCTAGCCCTGCCTTCCTGGTAGGACCTCTGCAGCAAAATAGAATGGCCTGCAGGTCTGGGGTGAGGCTGCTGGAACTTCTCCTGCTATCCCAGATCTGAGACTCCAGGAAGAAGGAAGAATGTCTCCTTCCCAGAATAGCGTTTCTCATTAACTCTAGTTTCTGGCAAACAACTTTTGGATGAACCGGTATCCTTCAGTGGTACAACAGCACCTTAAATGTGCTCCATGTGCTTTGCGCCTTGGTTCCTCCTGCATTAGAGGAAGAGGAGTCTGTATTTACAGGTTTATCTAGACACTGTTGTCATATCCCTGTGGAGTGGCATACACAGAAACTTTAAAAACGTGCCAGACTCCCTGCCTTCCTTTTTGCTCTGAGCCATGGGCTGTTTCTGACTTGTTCTGTACCGTGCCCTCCTTGCAAGGGGTGGGGGTGGAGAGAGTGTTGTGCTGCCGAAGTGGCAGTCTTGGGCAAGATGTGGTATGTGAATTCCCTCACCAGCACTGGGGTTAAGTGCCAGCATTGGGGTACTTTGCCCTCCCCTCCCCACCTTCTTTCCCTCCCCAGAAGCAGGGAGAAAATGCTGCCCTTGCCATTAATCCAGACCCACTTGGGAACATGGGGGCTGTTGGCTTTGCCTGCAGAAGTGGAAACAGCCCCTGCTGCTGTGGCATCTTCAGCTGCAGCCCTACTGAGGTCCCCCTCCTGCTGCTGAAGCGCAAATCCCCAGTAGCTCTTTTAACCACCCTTCTTGTACTGCTTGAAAAATAACTTTCTCTTGTCATTAACGCTGATCTATAGCCGCATTAATGTGTGAAATCACTGGGTGTGAAAATAGTGTACTAACCGCTACTTAATGTAATATTACCACAGTAATGTCTCTAAAAATATCTTGTCCACTTGATTGCTTTCATTGTGAACTAGAGATAATGTACCACTTACAGCTGATGATTAAAATTCATAAAGCTTTGGTTCTTAATTACAGCAACTTGCAATCAAAGTGAAATGTCAGATCCTGAATGTTGTTTATCTGTATACAAATTCACAAAAACAAGAAAATATAAGGACCGTCTACACAACAAAGCTGAGCTGCTTTGCTTTAAAGTAAAATAAATACCCATGTGAGACAGGTTGGAATCAGAGAGCATGAGGTCTTTGACATGGCAGAGGTCATCTCATATGAAACATGCAACTCAGAAATATTCAAACAAAATTATAGAAGAGATTTGGAAAATGTATTGATGAAGATGGATACATAAACTTCATACAGAACCATTGTGGGTAGAGAGAAGTAACATGTGCAATTCAGGGTCAAGGTTGAAGCAAAGAAGGAGATGCCTGAAAATGCAGGGGTGGATTCCCACTGCTGTGGGGCATTGCTGTGCTGGCTGGCAGAGGAAGGTAGGGTCCCACTGCTGCGGGGCATTGCTGTGCTGGCTGGCAGAGGAAGATAGGGTCCTTGGCCTCAAACGTCAAAAATGACGTAACTGTAATCATGCTCTTGGTCAATGGTGACACTGCAATAAAATCACATTCTTCTGGGTGCCCTTAGCTCTGCATTTCCCAAGCTATGGTATTTCCTGTTTTGTTTGGGTTTGGTTTGTTGGGTTGGGTTTTTTTCAAAGTTAGTGCTAAGCTCTGGGGTTTTGCAGTGCTGTGGGAGGCATCTGACCCTAAATTTACTAACACTTGTTCTCAGCAGTCCTAATTCCATGTCAACACAGCTCTACCACTCACCCTTGCTGTTGTTGTTTATTTTGTTCTGGTGTGTAAGATAGAGGCATACCTAAGCTGAAAAACTACAGTTCTGTTCCATTTATAGCTCTACTGACATTCTTCGTTTGTTGCATCTGCCCTGTGCCAGCCTGGAAAAATCCAAACCAGAGGGAGCCAATTTCTCATAACACCAGTGAAACAAAATAACATTCTAACAATAGGATCACTTCCTTACTAAATCTGAGTAGTTCCATTTTCTTTCTTCTGATTAAATGTCACTTTGAAGGAGATCTGGCCCATTGTTTGGAAACTTCTGTAAAAAAGCTAAGGTTTTTTCCCCCAGGATATTCCCACTGTCTACACATTGATTAGTTTTTGCAACTTTTTTTTTCCCCAGTAGATTAAAAAAAAATTTAAAAAGCCTTTGCATCATAAATGGGAAATCAAACCTTGACAATGGATTCCATTTTCCTAGGCCTTTTACAACACCTGTCCACTCAGATGTTGCTCTTCCTCGTGGTTTTGGTCATCTCTACAGTGATAAAAATGAGGGAAGTGCCTGATGGAACTGATTGGGTACAGCCAAGCGTGACTATTCCCTTGTCAGTCTGTCTCCCAGACATTTGCTGTTTGCCCACCTCTGCTCCAGCTACACTGGCGAAGGTTTTGTGAAAGAGGACAACCATGTGCTGGCCACATGATGCAGCTCTGACTCAGTGTGACTTATCCTGGCACAGAGTCTGTGCTGCTGGCTGTCGTGGCTCATGACGGTTTTGAAGCTGTCTGCTGATGTTTACACTCCTTGTGTATCTTGAAGAGCATGGCTTGTTTGCAGTGAGAAGGATTTCTATGGCTGCGTGGCTTGGTGAGCTCCTTGGTACATGTTCTCCTAATGTCAGCCTTGGCCAGCAGCAATCCCTAACAGCTCTCCTAACTTCTGGGGTGTCCCACTGCTACTGAAGCTCTCCTGCTCAGAGCAAAAGCTGCTCCACCGGTTTCATGTGTGCTGTCCAGAAGACATACTTAGCCCCAAGTAGAGGAGAATCCTCTGAGCAAGGCAAGTAAGTCGTCTTACACACACACACACACACACACACACACATACACACACACCCCGTTTGCCTGGGGCATGGTATGACATTGCTGGGATGCTTTTTGTAGCAGCTTCAAAAGGTCTCTCACTGAGTCCTGCTCAGGTCTTTCCCCTCCTTAATACCCATTTCAGTGTATAAGGTGTATGTGGCAGAGTTCATGCCAACAAGGAAGAGTCTCATAATGGAAAAATACTGTCTCATTCACTCTCTTTACATCCCAGCCAGAAAAACAGTAGGAATTTCAATTCAAAGGTCCTGCATGGCTCCTCGTGTCCCAAGGAATGGGTCTGCTATGTATTACTTCCTGCAAAATCTGTAAGACAGTTACCCATCCATTCTAGTGCCACGTGTCTCCTGCTTTCCATCCAGTAGCTTGCAGTGGCACCTGTATGTACTTCCTAGTCTGCTTCCAGGGCCTGAACAAGTCCATTTGCAGGTCACCCAGGTATCCCTCCCCTCCATGGCAGTATGCACCGTGGACATCCCCCTCTCAGCTTACTTTTCAGTGCCACTCTCGGGACTGTGTTCATGGTCCCTGGGAGGTTTCGGTGCTTCTCTTGGGAGTCTGCAGCTGTGTTGAGGGTGTGAAAGCAGAGACACATTCAGCTAAGCTGCCTTTGCACTGAGCACAGAGGCACAGATGAACGCCCAAGTGCCCGTGGTGCGGTTACAGCAGGCAGAACCTGGCACAGCGATGTGGGGACAGATAACCAGGAGCTGCCTGCCTTGGGGGAGGAATCCAGGATTTTCTGAGCAGCCTAAGCCCACTGAGGAACGTGTCCTCAGGAGGCAACGTCTGACAGCTATCCCACTCGCATGAAACAACACATGGCGAGGAATTTAATGTGAGCGCAACGGGCCAGGTTTGCGTTTTGCCTGTTGCCTCCTCACACTTCCTGAATGCTGCAAAAAAAAGGCCCAAGCGTCAAAGGGAAGGCAGGCAGCCCCTGGCAGCCGTGCTTCGTGCCACTGGAAATCCTGCAAGCTCCCGCTGCCATATGCTGCAGGTTGCCCAAGGAGGGAAGTCTCTCTTGTGCCTCTCACATTAGCCTTTTATTCTGTGTAACGGGTCGGGGCTGGTGATGACAGCTTCGCACCTAGAGGTGAGGCAGTTACTCCTTATCAGGCACCTGTTACTCCCGTGTCCTCTCCGGCTGAGGATAGATCTCCTTTAAATACCGTATTCACTACCTACTCCACAAGCAAGAAATGAGACTACGCAAAGGAGACAAGGAGGTACAATATGTAAAAAACATGTCCTCCCACTCTCCCTTTTCCACAGGATAGGCGATGTTTGACTTCACACTCCAGGAAGTGGCTGAGAAATCCTTCAGATGGTTAAACATTCCAAAGGTTTGGGTGGGTAAATGTCCCAGATTTTTTAAAAATTTCATGGCAGTACTTGAGTTACAAAGTAATCACAAGATGTTTGTAGGGACGTTCTCACACTACTGCTACTGACATCGGAACAAATACTGGGGTGAGGGAAGGGGAGGTGGGAATTTTAGGGGAATGGGAAAGGAAATGGATGATGTGAGGTTCTGAACCTAATCTCACACCCTTAGAAGGGACATGCTACACTTGCCTGTTTTGTTTTCCCTTGATTCAGAGAATATTTTATTTCTGTGAAAATTTGTCATTTTGGTTTAATAGTGTTGACGTTTCGAGTGATGCTTTCCATCTCAGAGGGCTGCGGTTCTGGTGACCCTGGGCTGAGGTTTGGGCTAACCGATAGTCACCAGGGAATCTGAAAGGGAAAATTGCCAGCGCTGGTAAATCACCATTTAGTAAGAGGGAAACGTGTATTCTGGAATCCATAATCCTGCTCCTCAGCGATGCTTGGCTTCAGCTCCTCATACTGCAGCACAGACATGAGCAATTTTTCTTTCACTCTGCAGTGAATATGATGTCGGTGAAAGGTCCTGGCCTGACTGCCTTGGGATTTGAGCCCTGTGCAAATCCTCAGCAGAGAGGCAAAGGACCCTGGCTACAGGCTGTTCTTCTCATCCGGTTTCAATGATGGAAGAGGAAACAGAGTTTATACAAACCCTAGCCCAACCCCCAGAAACATCTTGCTTTGTTTATGTTCCGAGGGAAGCCTGTGACTCTTGCTGTTTGGGAGAGCTATCCAGACATTTCTCCATCTGACTGACTTCACATCTATTCCTTGATCTCATCAAGAGATCTGGCTTCTAGCTCCCGCTCATGACGTCCCACTTTTCTCTCTCGCTCTCGCTCTGCTCTCCAGCGTCTGAAAGATATAACGTGATTATGCAACCATGCAAATGGACACGGTTCTTTTCATCGACTGCAAAGCCTGCTTCAGGTCTCCCATTACGAAAATAAAATTGTTGGTGAGATACACGCTGTAGAAGGTAGCAGTAATGAGTTTTATGTGGCTGGGTTCGAATGCTTGAAGGTGGTATTAGAGATGGAAACAGACTATTTGAAGTAAACCAGTGTGCCACCATCTCTCCACAGGAACCGGCATCAGTTAATAGACTGAGACAGCTCTTCTCTGAATCCTTTTCCCCTAGGAAATGGCAGATACTCGCCTTCCTGGTTGTTTTCCTCAGCTGGAGGTCTCCCCCCCTGCCTCTCTGCCCATGCCCGAGCTGGAGGGAAATTACCAGCATGGCTCTCCCAGAAGGCTAATTTGCACCCTCCTGCTGTAAACAGGCAGTTGCCTTCTTCACTCTACACCCAGGCGGGAGGGCCTTGGGGGGAAGTTAACCACTATGCTGATGATGATGCTGCTGCAGAGCCCGATGCTCAGCAAGAGGGCAACCAGCACCAGGTGGAGGGCAAATCTCAGGCATGAATCGGCCCTGATAAGACTCATGTTGCTTGGAGGAGCTGGAGTAGTGAGGAAGCCCCTTGCAAGGGGGGGGTNAATGCAATAAAAGGCACAAGTGTGTACTACATGGTTAATGATTCAACCACGGCCACCTCTTGTTATCCCTATAAGCGAGGGTATCCCTCTCCACTGTGGTAGGAGTAAAAGCTGCTCAGTTCTGGTGGCCTTTCTCATCACAGTGCCCAAGGCCCTTACCAGGATTTCATGGCTCTTATCCCACGGGATGATGCCATGGATCATCCTTGTGTTTATCTGTGCAAAGGTAACGCAAAAGGCACAGGGCGGGCTGAGGCCTGCCGTGAATGTGGCTGCAAGCTTGTGTGCATCTTCCTCGCCAACCCCTTCCTCTCTCTGTTGGTGGTGCTACACTGCCTGCCCAGTGGAAGGGACACATTAGCTCTCTCCAAATCTCTCCAGAAAAGCTGGGGGTTCTCCCATGTCACTGCCCCTGGGGAGCATCTTACCTACCCGGAAGTTCCCCTTACCAGGTAACCTGGGCTTCCATATCCATCCAGTTGCCCTTACTGGCTAACTGGGGCTCCTGATACTTCCCAGATTTGGGCAGCAATTTGAAGGTACCATGTTCCAAACAAGCAGCGGGGAGTGCTGCTGAAGAGACACCACCAGGTGCAGCTGAGGCAGAACGAGGGGTATGTGGTGGACCTGGAGGGGGTCCCCAAGATGGGATGGGTTGGGGTGGGATGGGGTGGTATAGGATGGGATGGGTGTGGTGGGAGG
>VXBZ01005960.1:962029-976214 GCA_013399135.1 Heliornis fulica
CCGCACGCAGCCCCCCCTCGGCGCGGCTCTCCCTGAAACGGAGCCGAGAATTGCGCGGAAGCCGCGTTCTCTGCCGCTGCCGTGTGGCCGAGGCACCGTATCTTTGGAGACGTGTGGTCTGGGTTTACTGCCCGCGCCTTTTGGGATCATGACGGGATCTGAAATCCAGCGTGAATGAGGTTTGACGGATGGCTGTACCGATACCCTGAGATGGTCTCGGTCAGTCACCCAAGAGCCGTGGCTGGTTACTGATGGGAGCACCTTTCAGGGGGAAAGGAAAGAAGCCCCCCACTACCCGTCCCCCTGCCACCTGAGCACCAGGAGCACATACCAAATCACCAAAGTGGCATCAACTTTTCTTTTTTTAAAATTTATTTCTCCATTTCTTTCGGAAATAGATATATTCTGCAACCCCAGATCCTCCGGTAATTGTCCAGTTCCTTAAATATGAAAAAAAAAAGTCATAGAATCATAGAGTCACTTGGGTTGGAAAAGATTTTTCAGATCATCGAATCCAACAGCAGCCTAACCCTGCCTAGTCCACCTCTAGATCATGTCCTTCAGCACCTCATCTCTTTGCCTTTTAAATACCTCCAGGGGTGGTGACTCCAGCACTTCCCTGGGCAGCCTGTTCCAATGCCTGACAACCCTTTCAGTAAAGAAATTCTTCCTGATGTCCAACCTAAATCTCCCCTGGTGCAGTTTGTGACCATTTCCTCTCATCCTGTCGCTTGGTACCTGAGGGAAGAGACTGACCTCACCTCTCTATACTCTCAAGTAATTGTAGAGAGCGACAAGGTCTCCCCTGAGCCTCCTTTTCTCCAGACTAAAAAGCCCCAGCTCCCTCAGCCTCTCCTCGTAGGACTTGTGCTCCAGACCCTTCACCAGCTTCATCACGCTCCTGTGGACAAGCTCCAGCATCTCAACACCACATGATGCCTGCCTATACCTACATGGGTACCTAAACCAAAAGCAGTGGCAAGCGGTACTCGCTGCCCCATTCCCTCAAGCATGGTGGCTGCTGAGACTGCCTCTGAAGCACAGGACTCTCTGCCTTGTCCCCTGATCTGACCCCTTGAAACCCCAGCTGGAGTGGCCTGTAGGTCGGACCCCACTCATGCCCAGAGAATGCATGGCCCTCTGCTCCTTCTCCTGGTATAAAGGAGCTTTGAGACTGGGAGCTGGACTGCCCTGTAATTATTGTACACTCAGCCTCCAACGCGCAGTGACAACAACCTAAATGTCAACATTCCTAGTTAATCCCTTGCTAACAAAATATGCCTGGAAAGAGATGGCTCTGCATAATCTCCAGTGAACAAGATCTTATTTTAGCAGTACAAGCGCTTGGGAGATTTTCTGACCAATGAAACCAAAAGATTGGCTTTGATAATTGCAGCTGCAAACAAGGCGTTTGATCCCCTCAGTGCAGAAACCCAGTGCATGTGGCAGGGCATGCAAGCCCTCCTCTGCCCGAGCCCTCCTCCAGAGCAGCAGCCAGCTGGTCTTCCTGGGTGGCGTCTGTATGACAAGAGATGTGATTTCTGTTCTCTGATGTTCACTGTTCTTCTCTGCTTAGCGAGATGTCCAGAGACTCTTCCCATGCCATGTTTTCCAGCCCAGACAGACAGCAATATTTAAAAAAAGGAAGTGAGAGGGGGGAATTGATTTTGCTACCCTTTTGAAGCAGGGAAGATGGGCATGTGATGTTTGCATTCCTGTCTTTATGTGTTGAGACCAGCCTCGTGCTTGTCCTGGGGAGCCCAGGCAGACCCTGCATGGTGTTCATGTCACCTCCCCGTGGCTGTATTAAGCCTTCAGCATAGGCAAATAGCAGAGTGCCCAAGGTGAGGAGACGTAGCTCCTCGTTGTTCAGAGTCCAGCATTTTCAGTGTTCCTGTCTTCCCACAGACAGGATACTTAACGCTTCCGAGGCTGATATCCACAGTCACGGGGCAGCATCTATCCCCGGCGGGCTGCACAGTCAGGGCACCAGCACAGGGCTTCTTGCCAGGGGTGGATCTGGGCCTGAGCTCCAGGCCCAGTACGGAAACACGTAGAGAAGATGGTGGGCTGTGCTTCTGGGGGTCACCCACACAGGCCTTGCATCCCCTGGTTATTTGAGCCTGTGCGAGGTGTGCGAGCATGTGTTGGGGAATTTCACTGCTCTGCCTGTGGTTTTAAAGTCACTGGGTTCCTACACACCAGTGTCACCTTACACTCCATGATAAAATGATATCCACTTCTTTTCCCTTACATTTTATGGGATTTTTTCCCCTTTTTTTCTCTTTGTTTGTTCCTTTCTGAAGGCTGGCTGAGGTGCTCTCCCCACCATTATTTCAGTCTCTCATTTCAGCCTGACTCTGTTCATGCTCTTTCTCATGCCGCCTCTCTTTTATTCTGATTTGTTATTCCACCACCACCTTTCACCAAAGCCTCTTCCTTCCCTACTGCGTTATCTTCTACAGACCTATCGATCTCCCTTTTTCTCCATTTCCATTATTTTCCTTCCTCTCCTCATTCCAGCTCCCCAGCCTGAGTGCCCTGGAGACCTCCAACCTCACAGTCACTCCACACCTGCCATACGCCACAACTGCACAGCAGTGCTCCATTCAGTGCCGCTCACATTCTCTCAGTACCCTGCCCGAGCGCGCTGCAGGCCCGCTGCCACCCTGGTTGCAGGCAAATGGCCTTGGTGCAGGCTGGGAGGATGGGCAGCGGGAAGGCTGCTTGCCTAACCTTGTCCTCCAGCATCTCCTGCTCCAGCAGACAGAGGAGGATTACTGGGCTGCCCTGAGTTTTTACCTGGCTACAGCACAGGTCTGCTTATGAGTGGAGATGCCCCCTTCTCCGAGTGTCCCTCCTGCGGCCTCTCATTCCCCCAAAGGAGTCCTGCCCCAAGGATGTATTTGCCCTGGCATTCCCCATCCCTCCTCTGTAGGGGCTCTTGCAGGCTTCAGTTGTTGCTCCTCTCCATCACCCCTCCCCACTGCCTTGCCTGCCCCTTGCCTCTCACCTCATTAGGACCCCCCACACTGCCAGGCTCCTGAACCCTGGTGGGATAGAAATGGCAAGGGCCTTGTTCAGCTTAAGTCTGCGTGGAAGGATGTGACTTCTGGGTTAGGATATGCTCCCAGGTTCCTTAGGAGTGAGCCTAAGGTACCTGAATTCAAATAACTGGTGGACATGGCTGCATGTAGCCCTAAGCCTCTCTCTTTCCCATCTTCCTGTACCTAAACAAGCGTGCAGCCCACTTGGGCTCTGGGAGTGACTGGAGATTTTTAAAGCCTCCATTCTTCTGCAGAACTTTTAGTGCTCCCATCGTCCCCTGCCCTCACCGTATTCCCAACTCTCTTCCCATCCACTGTGTCTGTTTTCTATTTTTATTCTTGACAAAGGGCTGTGGGCTTAGATGCTGCTCTTGCAGCGGTAGATGTAACATGCCTGCTGCGTGGTGTTTGTAATGAAAGACCCGCTCCTGGAAATTAACTAATTCACAGACCTAAATAATTAACTCTGCAGCCAGACGCATGGAGCTGTGAAGGAGTGTCCGTGTGGTTTCCTTGCCGAGGGCACTGGGCTGGGGGAGAGGGAGAGAAGGGAGGCAGGGAGAGAGCCATGTCCCAGCCCTTCCCCTAGCCCCTGCCACTGTGAGCAAGTTGGTTCCCATCCTCTTCCCCTTTCCCTGCGCCCTCAGCCTCTTCGCCAGTCAAGCTGCTCAGGGCAGGGGCTGTTTCTCGTTGCCTTGTGCAAGGCGGCCTTGACATTGGCAGGGGCACTAATAGCTGCTGTTGTACAAACAATAAATACCAGAGAGACAAAGAATTATGGAGCCAGATAGCTCCAGATGTCAGTTTGTCCCTTCCTTGATTCTCTTCCTTTGCTGTCTCTGCCTCCAACAGAATAGCATGCAGCTTCGATGAGGGCAGGGTGATTCCCCCGTGGCAGCTCTGCATCCCATCTCTTCTCCTTCCCTCAGCCCCTATCCCAGCACAAGTCCCCTGGAGCCAGTGAAGAAACTCCTGCAGAAATACCCTGGAAGTGGACCGGGCTCTGTCACTCTAGGTAGCATTGTTTTGGCGTCAAACCTGCCAGTGTTTAGAGTACATCGTGCACCAGATAAGGTTGCCCATACTATTCCAAGGCTACGTGTTTGACAGGAAAGGTTTCTTTCCATGCATGGTCCTGCGGGGGTTCCATACATCCACACTACCTGCCCTGACTCTTCCTCCCCTCCCAGCACACCTCTGGAGTTTCCTGGGGAGCTCTGCTGGGCAGCTGTGCGGGGGATTGCCAGTAGCAGGTAACATGGATGGGGCGTGCCTGACGCCCAGGAGCCTGCCAGGAGCTCCCCCGACCCACAGGAGGATCACCCCTTCTTTCACCCGCTGCCTGCCCCTGAGCAGGCAGCACAGTAACTGTGGCTTGTCCTTGCTGGGACAGTGGTTTGGACTGGGGCTTGCTGAGTAATGCACAGCTCTGATGGGTTTCTGAGGATTGGGGTGGCCAGAACACATGAACTAGAAAAACCCCGTTCCACCGAGTCCCAGTGGGTTGAGGTGGTGACAGCTGGTGCTGTTTGGGATCAGGGATCATGCCTGATGTTGCGGCTGCATATGCTCCCAGCTGACACGGAGGGCTGAGCACTGCTGGGACCTCATCCAGTGTGTGAGGAAGCAGAGGCAGTCTTGCTGAGGACTTAGAATGAGGAGAAGCAAAATAATTGCTGGATGAGGGAGGAGATCTATTCAGCTCTTCCTCTTAAGCTTGCCTTCCCACAGGACTGCCAGGCTGCACTTGCCGAAAGTGAGCTCTTGCCACCAGGGACAACAGAGCAGGAGTTTTCCTGGCAGTTGTTGGAAACTGGAGGAGAAGGCTTAGAGCCTGTCAGTGCTCACCAAGGGGGCACACCACGATGACTGCCAAGCTGGCAGTATGTGGGTGTGCACACTGAGGCATACCTGGCACTGGAGCAGGTGATAAACCATACCTGAGAGCACTCTGGGATGAGCCCTCTGGATTCCTCCATCAGAAACAAATCTCCTGACCTCCTTTTGCTCCCTCCAGATAGTGCATAATCTTGATACTGTGACACAAAAGGTGGTGTGGGGATGTCTGTGCCAGTGAAGACCCAAGTCACTCTGCCCATGCAGCACCATGAAGCCCTGTAGAATTCAAGGTCTGGCCCTGATCCCCGTGGAGCTGTGACAGCTTTCTGAAGCTGTACACAAAATAATAAGGGTAAGCCTTGTTACAGAAGGCACACGGCTGCACAGAGGAAGCAGAACTAGTTCTCAACCCAAGCTGACACAAGTCCCACCAGCTCTGCTGTGCCTGTGTGCTCTGGTACTGAGTTTGCAGCAGCAGAGCTAACTAACTCTCTGTACTGCATTAGGTGTCTGTGTCACCAAGGTGACAAATGCTGCAGGACCAGGCAGATTAGCCCATCAGGGCACTGGCTGCAGGACCAGGTGCATGAGGTGTATCCTCTATAAGTATCCCCTTGTCACCAGATGCCATCACTGTAGGGATGTATACAAATGTGATTCCCAAGTACCTTCAGACCTGCCCCTGGTTTGACAGACATACCTTGTTTCATAAGAATCACTCGGGTTATTGCTATGGTTGGTGACTGTCAACCTGTAGAGAACTCAAAGACAAAGGGAAGTAACTGGAGTGTTGAAGGCCTCCTCTGTCACTTCATCCTGCAGAACTTTACGTGGCTGTCAGAGCAGATAGTTGGAGGTCAACTATGTGGGCAGGGCCAGAGCTGAGGAGATGCAAGGAATAACCTAGAGAAACCACTACTTGTGATTGAAGACTACTTGTGCTTTCAAGTTCTGCCAGGCTACCAAAGCTGGAGGTGATGTCAGTCTCTGGTACCCAGTTCGCACATACTGCGCTCCTTTTACACCAGATCTGCCAGAGGTCTGAGGAACCAGCTACTGGGCTGGTCCTTACCATGCCCACACAGGCAGGCCCTGGTAGTGCTCAGCACTGTAAGTTATGCCAGTCTGGGCTTGCAGCCTGGCACCTCTGATGGTGTAGATACCCACTCATGCTGAATTTGGAGCAGGTAGCACCAACTAATGATAGCAGAGAGACATTACTGCAGCAGAGGCTTTTTTCAGCAACTTTGGCTGTTAATTAGCCCGATAATATCAACATATTTGGGTGGTGGGAAAAATCGGTAATAAACCACAAGTTGGAAGCTTGAAGTTTTGGTTTCCCTGCAGTCCCCTCTAATGCCTTCTTCCTCTGGGTCCTAGCTGCATGCCCAGCTTCGCTAGGTTTCTTCGGACCATCACACACGCAGGCACATACCACTCTTCTGCCTCATCCCAGCCCCTGATCTGTTGTCCTGGCCTGCTGCGTGCCCCTGAGCTTGCCCTGCAGCCCTGCACCATCTCAGGGACTCCTGGGTGAAAGGCTGGGCTGGCAAGGGAAGACACAAGTGACCCTTGTGCAGCACAAACCATTCACTCCCAGGTGACTTTGGAGCACTGACTTGGCAACTGGTTTAGTGCCGAAACTGGATCACTGCAAGCCCCATCCTCAGTTAATTGTGGTAGTCTAGGCTCATCCCCCTGGCCCCAAGAGCTGACCTCTGCCTGTCGTGTAACTGCTGCTGGTGGGATAAGCGTCCGGCACGCTGCGAGCACCCAGACACGGCACCCGAAATGTGCCCTGCCCACGGTGGGTGCACAGAGTGGGAAGGCAGCTGAGGGTCCCCGCTGAGCTGAGGGCTGGGAGCGGGAAGGCTGTCAGCTCCAGCCCCAGCCACCGCGGTGGGGAGAGGGGTGTGTGTGCAGCTGCAGCATTGGGCAAGAAATGCTAATGGAAAACAGAAACAATTCAGTCTGCGTGATGGTGGGGGAAACGCTAACAACGTTATGAGCTTGGAGCGTATAACAGTCCTGCAAGGGAAATAACTGCCGTGAAATAACTTCTTTTTTTTGTTGTTGTTTCTTTTTTTCATTAGGACACAGACGTTTTTCAGCTTGTTATGCCTGGGCCAACAATATTATTCAGTGTCAACAGGATCTCTGGTAAGCCAACATTTTTCCTGCTAAGCACTACCAGAGAGAGAAGAGGAGCACGTTACATCCCCTTCCCAGGCACCAGCCACTAGGAGCATCGCCTTCCTCCTCAGCCCGTGGGCAGGCAGAGGGTGAGGTGGGTCCCTGGCAGGGCAGCAGCAGCTCTCGGAGGGGCATGCTGACCCTCTGTCCCTCTGTCCCAGCCTTAGTCCACGGGGCACGCCTCGTAGTGCAAATGGCACCTTTTGAGGAGGGAGGCTGGGAGGGATGGAGCAAGTCTGTCTTTTTTTTTTTTTTTTCCCCCTCTCGGAGGTGACAGAGCACATTCTGGATAATAGTTTCAAGCTGCTTGGGAGTGGTGCATAGTTTGGTTTCTCTTTGGTTGTGTTAATTGTGTGGTAAGGTGCCTAAAGCCTTGTATTGGCAGCTTTATTTATTTAAATACAAACGAAGAAGGCATTAAATCAATTGTCCCTTTTTCTCTGCTCTCCCTTCTCTCTTTCTCCCTGTCTCATTGTTTCTATCGTGTACCCTTAGCTGTACCAGGTTTTTGCTTCCCCAGCTGAATCAGGTAGGCTGAGCGAGACTCCCAGGTTGAATTTCCTGTGGTGTCAGAGACTGTGCTGAAGAAGCATGCACACCTCCCATCGTCTGCTTTCCCCTAATGATATTCCACTTACATCTCGGGGGAACCTCATAATTTTATCTGCTGGCCAAGGCTTTGGTCTGTGACCCCCCTGCACGCCCACCCCTCCTGCAGTGCCAGATTAAGCAAAGACCCCAGTTCTCTTAGCCCTTCAGCTGCTCTGCCTTTCTTACAGGTGGGCTACAGTGATGTGACTCTGCAGGATCCTCTGCTCTTTTAACCTCTAGGCTCTATGGGCAGGAGCAGAACCCAGGATTCCTGAGCTCGAGCATTCTCCTGCTATTTAGCAAATAGTTCGTAACCAAATTGCAAACTCTGAGTCGAGGCCCTCTCTCCTCGCCAAACTCCATAAAAGATAATTGCTCCTGGAGTTCAAGTGGTGGCATGTTTTATGAGAGATCTGGAAGCCTAGTATGCAGCTTTCAGATAGATGTTGCAATTGTGCACATGATTCGTATCGTCCCCTGTGTCTTCCTCCCCCCCGCCCCACCCCCCCGCTTTTTTTCATTCCAATGATTTATTAAATTCACAGATTGAAAACTTGCTGGAGAACTAAGTTGTCTGTCAACAATCTGCTCATCGTGATGTGCCAGAGATGAAAATACCCGGATGCTGATCTGGAGGCATTTCTTATGCGTATGGAATGGTGAAATCACAAGCGCGTCGTCCCGAGGGCTGAGGGCTCTGCATCTATCATTACGTGGCAGTAGCAGGACAAAGGCAGACTTGGTCCTTCCCAGAAGCTGCATGTCTTCACCAAGGGATGCTCTTCATTAGGGGCTGCCTTCCTTTCGTTTGGTTTCCATACGTTTTCTTTTAAATTTTGATTCCTCTTTGGTGATACCTCCTGCGAGGGATGCTGGCCTCTCTGCTTGCCCTAAATTCTGTTGTACTTACCTCATTACCCTCCCAATGAGCTGGCAAACACTTTCCCTTGGTTTACTAGTGGAGCTACAGGTGTGGAGGACACTTGTTGGTACCTTGCTACTACATGCCTCGTTTTTCAAACGGCTGCATGTGCTGGCTTCCTTTGCAAAACATTCCCTGCACATTTACCTGGTATTATTCCCCTGCTGTGGGTTTCATCACACATACCTGCAGCCAAAGCTTCCAGAGCTATGCCCTAGGATTTCCTACTGCCCACTCCCCCCCCAAAAAAAAAAAAAATCCCAGGCCCTATGTGCAGGTGTTGATGTAACTGGCCCTCTGATAAGGAGAAGTGAGTAAAGAAATGTCACAATGGAGCAGCCCTGCAGCTGGCTGTGGATACTCTGGACCAAGGATGGTCCAGCATCCATACTGAGATGGGCAGTAGAGCTGTGCATGTCCCTTGCAAGGAGCTCCCGGCTGCTGCAGCCCATGGCGCAGGTTTGCACCCAGGCTTTCACCTCTCATCTGTTTGTCTTTCTTTAAACAGGAGAGGACATTTTCACTGGTCAAACCCTAGAAAACAGACCTTGTCACCACCTGCACGACCATATCACTGAGATCAAACAGTGGGGCAAGAGAGCTGGGCAGGTGCGAGGTCTCCAGGCATGGCACAGTGAGGGAGAGGGAACTGCTCGGGAAAGGAGGAACATCAACATTTTGCGCACACATTTCTTTCCCCAGTTGGGCAGAGCTCTTGTGCTCTTCTTCTGGTTGTGTTGCTAGGAGAGGAGTGCTCTGCCCTCTCCGTGGCTATGAATAGCTCGCTCTTGTTTATTCAGCTCAGCTCCGCCTGCTGGTTACAACCACAACCGGCACCATCATTTCACTGCATGACACCACCATCAAACAATGCAACTGCAAGAGGAACAGTCCCCGCTCCGGCTGAGAAGACTTCAGGGTATACCTCTCCAGAGCTGTCCTCCTCTTGCACAATCCATGGCGCGTCCATCTTCTGCCTCCAGCTGAGAGGTCTAAGACCAGACAAGCGTCACGCTGTCACCCCCAGAAAGCACCACTGAGCGGCAGGACCTGCGAACCAGGGCATGAGCTCAGATATCTGTCTTGAAAATAAACACACAATCACTTCAGAGTCCTTTTCTGCTATTCCGGGTCTGGAGCCTTTCATGAGCTGGAAAAGTCACTTTTCCTTTTTTAGTGAAGGCTGAGATTCTCGCATAAGCCCATGAGTCCAAGATCTGGGGCTTTAAGAAAAGGAACAGATGGCTTGAAAATTGGCAATAATGGGATTTCTGAGATTTTCTTAAGAATATTTTGTCTGAGGCCCGACCAGGAACGAAGCATCTATCACAAACAAATTAGATGGGCTGCACTGACAATGGGAAAAAACAGGGCTGAGAGGAAAGACTCCCCAAAGCGCTGCAAAATATGACCAAGCACTGCATTGCAGAACACCTACTCCAAGGGACCGAGGGACAGGCATCTGTCACAACCAGCTCGCTTGTTATGGGTTGGGAGCCACAGAGAGCCACGCAAGCTCAGAGCAGCAGAGCTGGACACAAAACTCCCTCCTTTCAGAGCATCCCAGGCACACGGCTGAGAAGACTAAGCACTAGGCAAGGCGGAGCAGCACCGGTCAGGAGAGGTGCCCATGGTTGCTGCACAGAGGAAGGTGAAACCACCCCTTCTTGGTCAGCATCATGAGCTTTCACATATTTCACTGGACGTCTTGTCTTTCTCCAGCTGGGAATTTTGTTGGGATAAAATCTCAATGCTATATAAAGCTTACCCAGAGTTTCCACATGCCCATCAAGCTTTTCAGATAGCTGGGCTGCTGAGCATCCAGAAATTCAGGACAGGTCAACCACACACTGGGGAGGAGAACTGTATAGCAAGCACACGCTATGTCTAACGAATCCAAAAACTGTTGGACCTGCTGTGCATATGCTCTGCAGATGATCTACATATGTACAGTATGCCCTGCATGCTCTCAAAGGTATCTGGTCTACCTTGCATGCACAGAACATCTCTGTGGCACAGGTGTATGTATTCCTGCTCAGGAAATAGGACAAACATAGAGTGGTGTTTGGTTCTTTTTATTTAAACATTATTGATACACATGTAGAGGAGAGAATAGCTGAATGCTTCAAGTGCAGCAGACGAGAAAACATAGGTTTCTCCCTAATCATGGGGCTAGACCATCGCGTTACAGCTGCTTGTTTTACATCAGCCCCCTGAACTATACAACTGGGTTTGGGGGGCTATTATGCAAGACACTGTACATGCACATAGGGAAAAGGTGTTATATACTCATGTTGTGGCCCACCCAAAAAAATCCCACACCATATAGTCTAAATTAGTAGAAGTGCAAGAAAGGGGCATTGTAATTTCTACTTGATAAACGAGACAAAATGAAGACTCCAAAAGCAGGACACGGGTGAATTGTAGACATCTGAGTGCAAATTACACTTCTGCAAACCCTTGTTCAGCGGATGTCTGGTACTGGGGATGCCCAGAGCCCTTGGTTTCCACCAGATTTGACAGTGAGGTCCCATGGCTTCAGCAGCTCTGGTCCACACCTATCTGGGAAAGCCTCCTGCTTGACCAGGCTTAAAGACCAGGGCAGCAGCAGCAGGAACCGGCCACAAAGCATCTCTTTGCCTAAAGGAGCAAGCCTCCAGGATGGACTCTGTGCAAGCTCTCAGAGAGACTGAGGTTTCCTCTTAAGGCGCAGTGTTCAAAGGGGTTAAAACACCCATGAAGGATATGGAAGACAGAGCCTGTGCTGCCTCCTCTGCCCCAGGGCTTTCCTGTCTGCATCTCCCACGGACCTGATCCAGCTCCTAAGCTGCTGGCTCTTCAGGGAGAGAGAGGGCATGCTCACCTCTTCTGCCAAAGGCGCTATGATTTTCTTAAAAGGGTTGTGGCTTCCCTGGGCATACACACACAGACACACGCACATGCTGGGAAGAAGCATCTGCAGGAATCACCAGCCTGACTTTTCAGGGTTTCAGTGGAGAGCAGGGGCAAGATCACACTCCAGTCCACCTGAGTGACCACTTCTGACTTCTACCTCATGCCTCTTTAATGTAAAATTCATAAGCAGGCGCTGGGCAAAGGGACCCATGTTTTCCTTCCTACATAGAGTGCCATGAGATCAATGAGATTAAACATGTGCTTACATGCTGTCCTGAATTGGGGCCATGAGGAGAGCAATGGGAAAGTAAGCAGAAGAGAAACGTTATGGAAATGAAGGAAGAGGGAAAATCCACCCTGCCAAGAGCAGCAGCTCTCATCAGTTGCAAGAAGATACAGCCTCATCCAGAGCTGATTAGGCATTAGGAAGTCCAGGTACTGGAAAAACAGTCCAAGTCATCTTCAATACAGTTAAAAAATGGCCTGAAAGAGTGAGACTTGGAGCGGGGGAGAAAGGCTATCTATTGGGTGCAGCAGCTCCTCACAGAGAAGGTAAGTTTAGCCCTGTGTTGTTTTTCACCATTAACAGAGTGTGGGTACTTGAAATAATCAATCTTCAACCTGTGACAGAGAGGCTTTTGTTCTCCCTTAAAAGGCTCAGAAATCTTGAGCTGGAGGTTAGGCTCAGGAGATGCTCAGAGCCCTGCTGCTGAGAGCATGCAAGGCTGCAGATGCTGCTGCCCCATGTTCCGTTGCAGAGACTGGGGTAGATGAAGCTGGATGTGATGACCACACTGCCTATAACCTGCCTTTGCTTTCAACAGCATGAGTGTTGCAGTAATCCTCTTCTGAAGATTCTCAGTGGTGTGTTTGCAGTGTCTGCCAAGGTGCCAGTCCTGCTGAAGGACTCTGCGCCTGCCCCCACTGTTCCCTGCAGACTGCTCAGGGGGTTTCACTGACACCTTTGCCCAAATCTTTGGTGACAGTGCACTCTACCAACCCTCCAGTGTCTGACTGCAAGTGGTGTGATTTGGTTTTCCCGACTGTCCAATTCTAGACTGTATGCTCTTCCACCTTTTGATATACTCCATGTTGCCTTCAGTCTCTTTGCACTGCCCTGCTCTTCCAGATGGAAAATCTGTAAAATTTGGTCTGATTTTCCAGTCTTCTCTCCTGACTTTGCTCTCCCCCTTCTCCTTTCTCCCCAGTCACTCTTGGTTGCAGTCTTCCTTCCCCACTTGACCTCTATTTCTCTTTCCTGGGAACCACCTCATTTGCATCTGTCCTAGAATACAAGCTACAAATTAGACTTGGTTAACATTTCTCACAGTGTAACCCTGACTCGTATGAAACTCTTGAGTTTGAGGGGATTGCAGGAACTCTTATTTTTGGGAAGTAGCTTTTCTATTGAGCTCTTGAGTTCAAAATTGTGCATTCTCTCCCCTGAAACAGGTTCAGAAGATGTCCTTGGGTAGGTCACTTCATCTGCCTGAATCTGTTCCACAACTTGTTAAAATATAAGATAAAAAAAACTTTTTTGAGGTTCGTAAAAGGTTTTTGAAATCATCAGACAAAAAAAAAAAAGCTACCCAAGTAGTGATTAGTATGATCATTGTAATTATTTTTATTAAATGAAATGAGCAGATGTTTGTGCAACAGATTCACAGAAAAAAAACAACTTTTGTTGTCCCTGGACAGGGATGTGTTTTTTGAGATTTGAGTTTTGTGGTTTCGTTATGAAACATATGACAGTCGGTCATGTGGTTTGCTTTCTGGGCCGAGTGAACCCTGCTGAACCCATACGTAAGGCAGCACAGAGTTTAATGATTCACGCCGGCTATGTTTTGGTTCAGCTTTTGCTAGATGGAGGGTGTACAAACCTGAATGTCTAGGGAACCCTCTCAACTAAGTCACTGAAAAAACTTTGCCTGAACCTCTGTGGGCCCAGACCCAACATGGCCCCCGCTGTTGGGTGAGACCGTTTCTGGGCATCCTGGGGTTGTTGGAGCCAGCCATGCCTGGCTCAGACACACAGACTTTCTCACAGGAGAACTGGGCTTCCTTGTCTTACGGTGCCAGGGGCTGAAAAAAAAAAATCTTGGGGAGCCCATGAGGGCCTGTTTATTTGTGATTTTTCTCCTCTCTGCTCTTCCCTCCCACCTCCTGCCACCGCGTTGCCGCCAAGAGGCCTTTGCGGCTGTGGGATGAAGTTGACCCCGAGGCCTCTGGGGCCGAGTCTCCACCATTTGGTGCGTGAGGTTATTCCTGTGACCTTGAAGGGAGATCAGGCAAAATTCTCCCTCGGCTTCTCTACTGGTAAGGCCCTCCGCGGAGCCGGCGTCCTGGAAGACATAGTTACTGGTGCTGCTTGCGAGGGAGGGATGCCGCGGACCTGTATTATGTACTTCGCAGTCTCCCCGTTCGCCTTTCTGCGGGAGCCCGGCATACCGGCTAGCCGGGAGGCTAGAACTCTCACCCCCTCCTCCCAGCCTCCCGGCGAAGCGGAGGTACGGGGAGGGGGGGAAGCGGGGCAGGCGCCTGCCATTTTCCCGGAGAGGCGGCGGGCGGCCCCCTCCCTGCCCCCCGCCCGGGTGGGTGCGGGGAGAGACGGCAGCGAGGCCCGGCCCGCCCGCCTGTCACCGGAGTTGGGAGTTCGCATGGAGGAGGCCGGAGGAGGGAGGAGGAGGAGGCAGGAGGA
>VXBZ01005960.1:979913-1007080 GCA_013399135.1 Heliornis fulica
GATGTATTTACAATTGCCGTTTATCAGCAGGTAAATAGGTAGTGCGGCGAGAGAGCGGCAGTGTGAAGCCTCCTTGCTTGCCTGCTTGCTGGAGGGTTTGCGGCTGTTAACCTACTGTTGGTGAGGTGATAATGTGCGAGAGCAGAAGGAGAAAAAAAAATAATACTAAAGGCAGAGGGGAGAGAAACCCTGATCCTCACGCTCGGCCTCATTACAGCATCGGCGCTGGGCTTGGTTAAAATTTGAGGGTTATTTTTTTCCCTTTTGGAGTGAGATGCAGAAAGCCTCCTAGTACACTGTGTGCATCCTCGCGAGCTCTTTTAAGTTTGTCGTCTGCCATAATCCAGGTTTCATTGATTCTAGTTGTTTTGTTAAAAAATAACCTACAAGAATCTCAGCTGCACAAATGTTCGTCATCCTAATGTCCTGACACAACCTAAGCGAGGCAGGAGCTGAAAGAGGGGGAGAGAGTGAGGATATGCGCTTTCCTGGTCAAGGCTGGGAGGAGAGCATCATGTGTTGAAGAATACGAGCAGGAATGGGAGATGGGGGAGGGAGTCTAAATTGTCCTGAGACCCTATTCAATCCAGCAAGGAAGATGGAGGATCTTGCTGCTGCAAAAAAAATGTATGGCAGAAATCTCAGCCAGCTTCTCTCTGACTTGTTATCTCCCTTCAAAAATAAATAAATAAGCAGGAAAAGAATCAAATGAAAACCCCATGATTTGCTGTAGCGTTTTTCATTATACCTTTATCCTGCATGCTTTACAGTCAGGGTCCGGTGATGGAGGTATGTGAGAAGCAGGGAGAAAGACTGAGGTTTATCGTCACAGGAGGGGGAGAAGTATCAGATCATGTTTGAAAGGAGACTTGTCAGGCAGTGAGGTGGGGAGAAAAAATGCCTGTTCCAGGCAGCTGGACTTGGGGCGGAGGAGGAGGTGGCTCTGGCACCTACTGTTCTGATGCCGGGTGGAAAACCTGCGGAGAGAGGATGTAGACAGATGGGGGAGCGGGGAGAAAGGATGTCCAAAGAAGACCTTGGACCATCTCCTTGGAGGGCTTTAAAAAGAGGGGAAATTTTGGACTGAATCAGGACACGAGCAAGGATGGCACATAGCTTAGCTGAATGTGATGTAGCAGGACTTCTTGGCATGGAGGAAGGCAGAGGTTGAGTTTTCTGACTCGTCAGAGTTTGGGGCAGTTGGTAGGGGGAGGAGATTTTTGTAGCCAGCTTGAGGGGGGATAGCGACTTGGGCAAAGGCGGCTGCTGAGGGGATGGGGAGAGAGTGCGTGGCTTCCCATTTCCACAGCTGGTTTCTGTGGTAGGGGAACCTTCTGTTAAAGTGTCTTTGTAAATTTCTGTTGATGAAGTTGGAATTTGGCAACAGCTAGGACAAAATATCCATTCCTTGTGAAAATATGTGTGGGGATGCAATAAAGCTTTACTGCGGACGAGCCCTCGCACCTAGCCCCTCCGCATGGTTCAAGTTCATACTATCACACCTGCTTATGTGGCACATTCTCCTCCCGAGGGGCAATGTGCACGCACTGT
Source organism: Heliornis fulica (assembly GCA_013399135.1). Lineage (NCBI taxonomy): Eukaryota > Metazoa > Chordata > Aves > Gruiformes > Heliornithidae > Heliornis > Heliornis fulica. The sequence continues at coordinate 981,465 of VXBZ01005960.1, forward strand.
AAGCGTGGTTCCTGCACAGAAACAGCCCGATTCTCATGTTTTCCTCAGTTTACATAATAGCTTATTCTGTCAGCCTGGTAGCGGTAGTATTTGACAGCCAACTTAGTGCAATAGCACGAATTGTGTTGTGAGGCACAGGGCAGCTGAGAATTAAAACCAGTCTATGCCATGTTTTAGCTTTCCTGTGACGGCACAGGCCCTTACCACAGCCATCACCATAAAAATGTTATGCACATCCACATGCAGGGGGCTGATCTCGGGTCAAATTTACTTGAAGTTGCTCTTTAGGAAGAAGCTGAAGCGGTGCCTGCTCGTCACAAACAGAGCTTCCACGCGGCTCTGGCACACTCAGATCACACGCATGCACGCTCTACCTTTCCTCTCCAGGATCACCTGTTTGAGTTCCCGCTGTGCTGGAGGCACGGGGAAGTTTTGCACACACATACACACTCACCACCACCCCCCTTCCCCACCTTCATGGGGATTTGATGCCCTTTCTTTTCCAGCTTGGCAGCTGGATGGGTTTGAACCACAAAAGCTTAACAAGAGGGAACACTAACGAGCCCCCACTTGGCATGCTGAGAAGAAAGGCCAAGGGCTGAGCGGGCATAAAAACAGCGTCGTGGAGCCCCCTGGCCAGAGCTGGAGCCCCGGCAGGAAGACTGGGGAGGGAGCAGAGTCTCCCGAGTCAGGAACAAGGCAGCAGCACTGCAGCAAAGGCATGAGATAAGACCATGTTGGGAGGAGGAGAGCAGGCTGCTGTTTCCACATCATCTGAAAACTCAACCTGCTGTCAGGACAGAAGGAAGGCTTGTGCATATTTTATGTCACTTTTCTCCTTCTAGGACAAGCTGCTGATCTGATCAGCTATGCGCTTTAAAATCCTCAATGTGCCGATCAGCAAGTATGACCGGGGGCCAATGCCCACCCTTGGCCTCCTGCCTCCGCTCCTTTGTGGACACTTGCTTGCATCCCATGCCGCCCTATTCCCGGAGAGCACGTGCACAATTAAACCCTGCACGCTGCTTCTCAACCACGGCATGGGATGTGTGACTCGCTGCGTGGAGACAGGGACAGAAAATGGCAACGTGTCAGGGCTGGGGAGGGGGGCNTGGTGGGGCTGGCAGCAAACAAACCCTGTTTCACTCCTTCAGCCTGGATTTTGTGTGTTGAGGGCTGTCAGACAAGAGGTTTCTCCTCAGCAGCTATTTGGTGCTGCTTCTGTGTGGCAGAGCCACTTGAGCCACCGAGATTGCTCCCACTGGAGATGCTTGCACCACTCGCTGATGCTTGCTGCCCTGCACCGAAGGGTGCAGGCATCCTGGGCATTGTACTGTTGGTAACAATCTCACACACACAGACTCGTTATTCCTGTGTTCTGTATGCAAACTCATCACACTAAACACACCATTTTGAAACACAGGGGGAAGCAAGTATTTCTGCCACGTGATGTGCAGAACCCAGTCAACATTATTCCTTGCTTTCTCCTTCACTTGCCCCATTTGAGAAGCTGTGGTGGACATGGAGCTCTTGCAGAACTTGCGATCCTGCTACTGATTTGATGGGCAGACTATGGCAAATCACTTTAAAGCTCGGATCGCTCTTCCTGCTGAAGTTTATAGACTGGGGTAATGCCTACCTGCCTTCCCAGGAAGAGCCGCACATCGAGTCGCTTGCGTACGGTTGTGTAGTACCGCGTTGTCCCGTGCAGAGGCTACGGTGGGCTGGCACACCATCACCCGAACAAAGCGTGCGGTTTTGCACCAAGTGTGACTCATGCTGCGATACATTTTGCTAGAAGTACGCGCACGCTTGGTGCGCCGTTGGACGGTGAAGGTGGTTTTGTCCTTCCATCAGAAAGCAGCGCAACTGGCCAGTGACGTGGACTGTACACATACTCCCATAACAACAGTGTTACAAATGTATGGCAGACCTAGCGTAGCAACTGCTGTCCGTGTCTCCACGCAAAACAAGGAGCCGATTAACAAAAACTCGAGGCTGGCTGAGGCTGTATCTCCCCAGACTGTGATCTCATCAGCTTTCCCAAGCTAACCACAACCTGGTCACTGCTTGGATTGTAAACTTATGGGGGTGGGGGGAGAGCAGTTCGCAGGAATGGCTACTTGTGATTCAGTCCGCTTCCTTCTGACTCAGTACTGAACCATCCCTCGGTAGGGTATTCGGGGATAGTACGCTCAGGACGTCGCGCATCAGTTTGGTTCTGTGAAGAAATTCTGCAGTACCCGGGCTTGTTCATGACCGAGTTTTGTCTCAGCATCTTTTGTGAAAACAAACCCCTAAAAACTAGTTCTGACTATTAAAGACGCCGTGGTAATTTTTGCCAAAAAGAAGGGGTAGTGGTGGTGGTGGTGGGTGCTCTTAGCCCTGGGCACTTTGCCAGAGTCGAGCTCAGGAAATTGCAGTCTATCTAGGTAAAACTCCCCTATAGTTTAAATGAAAAAATGTATTCATCTCTTACTGTCCTAAAGGGTTAGCGCTGTGTTTCTCTGGAGCCTTGAACAGTGTATTCTGTCTGGAGAGGGGGGTTACAGTTGCTTGCTGGGAGAGGAATTTTTTATGCAAAACGTGGGGCTTTTTTGTTTTGTTTTGTTTTTCCATTTTTGGGATGCTTCTAATTGCAGAACACTGGGTGTATTTTAGGTTATTGCGAGGCTTGAATAAGTACGCAGATCAACACGCGAGCCTTAAGTGCAAGGAGACACACTGGTGTGGTGTTGGCACAGGGGGCAGGCAGCTAGCAAATACCTGAGGGGGTGTTCCGTGGCAGAAAAATAAGGACCAGTTTTTTAGTCTTGTGTGTGTGCATCTGGGCACTGGATTTTGTATGTTTAGCAGCGTTTGCTTTTGTAAGCTGCTGCTAAAGCACGTAACTGGCTGTGTGTAATCGCAGTAATGGAATGTGAAAATGCAACTACGCACAGACCTGTAATCTTGCATGCAAAATACAGACAGTCTAGTTCTCCACGTACAAAAAATGGTCTGAGATTCTACTCGCCTTTCCATTTAACTGTGTTCACCTGCATTTTTCAGGTGGCAGCTGGGTGTATGGAGTGCTGAATGTTTGTCCTTGCTATTTTTTCTCCAAGAATGAGGAGGATATTCATTCTTTGCCAGGGATTGGGGCAGTACCTGCATTGTGGTAAGGGCGAGGTGAAGTTGGGTGAGGGGTTACAATGGTCATTTCGTACCTCTTTGAAATTCTGGGATAAGGGGAGTGAAGAGGTGAGCTTCTGTTCCTGCCATGGACTAGGAGTGTGGAAACATTGAGTTGGTCAGGGGTGTCAGAATTTGGCCTTTCCCCCTGCAAAATCTGTTATTTTCAGCATCCCCTCTGCCCCCAAAACAGATTTGGTACAGATGGATGTAGGGCTGATTATCGACAGTGGTGAGGGCTGGCCTGGCTCCTTCATCTCCAGCCCAGGGTAGCGTACACCAAAGCGTTGAACAGGTTTCCTCTTTCTCCTCACTCATCGGGTGCATCTCAGCCCTGCTCTCTCTAGACAGGGGTGGCCCAGAGCTGGGGTGGGGGCAGGGGAATTGCTCACTTTCTCCACCATTTCACTCTCTGCCTTCTCTGGTGACAGTGATAACAAAGGGCTGCTCGGCATTAGGTGATATGGATCTCTCAGCCCACTAAACTTGAGTCCTTCAGGCTTCTCACCAGCCCTTGGGGCTTGGGTGTCACTGTCAGCTCACTATCCTGGGGTGGCCTGGGACAATCCCCTGGAGATAGAAGGCTGCACCTTTTCCACAAGGTCCAGAAGTGTGGATTTCTCCCTGCCGAAACCCGTGATTGTATTTTGGGATGATTTCTTGCCATCCTGGGTCCTTGACTGCAGTCACTTCCATTTTGCGTGCTGCTCTTTGTAATTGAATCTATCAATGTATATTTAATCCACTTGGCACCACAGTTCGTAACTAGGCACTGCTTCCCAGCCTTCTGTCGCTTGTTTTCACAATTACCATCTTTAAGTTAGGGTGGGTGCCTGCCCTCAGCTTTTCACCCGATCGCTGTTCAGTCTTGGGGAGGACCTGTGCTTGACAGTCAGGTCCACGGTCGGCACCACTCTTGTCCTTTGATCTGAACATCAGCCAGGTGTGTAGGACTCGGGTGATGGAAGCGAAGCCGGTAGGATTTAATTCTCCTCTCTGCCACCGATTTGCTGTGTGTGATCACGGGCAGGTCCTTTAACCTCAGATGGCCTCAGCTGACTTATCTGCTCCAGAAAGGTGTTGTAAAGCTTAATTATTGCCAGCTCTTCAGAAATCCCCGGTGGGGAAAAAATGCATTTTATTCAGAAATGTCTCCGACCTCCCTGGCCTTTCTAAGCCATCTTGGTGGTGCTTGGAGGTATTCTCTTTCCTCCCTTAATAACGTTTCTTCAATTTTTCATCTGTACATTCTCCCACTCTCTCAGCTGCATGTAAAAATGCCAAGCTGTCTGAAGTCATGGAAATATTTTTATAAACTTGACAGCCACGACAAACATTCCTCCTCGGCAGTAAACAAACAAGGTACACAACCTGCCATTAACATCAGTTTATAGCAGAGAGACCTTCGTCACTCATTGACAAGGGAATCCTAGACAATTCCTGTGCTAGCAAGCCATAAAGTGGTAGTGTCTAAGGGTAGGAAAATACCAGATCCTTTGGGTTCCTGTGTGCTGTGAGTAACTAGGAAGCTCTGTTTGCCCATGTGTGTACAGGAGTGCACACAGGCACTGGGGGTTTGGTTTATTCAGGGTTTTTACAAACTATATTTGGCTCAGCCATACGTGGCGTTGGGGGCTTGGTGTTTGTTTGCATGCACAAACCCCCTGTTTTCCATAGTGGCAGTTGAAATGTGATGGTGGTAGAAATGAAACTGGGTAGATATCAAACACCTTAGGAAAAGAGGTGCACCTGAAAGGTGCACCTCTTTTCCTAAGGTGTTAGTGAGCACTGGGGGAGCAGAGCCCCATGGCACAGCCTTCTGCACATCCCTCTTTGGTTTTCCTTGCAGCTGGCTCTAAGCTGATAAGGTTGGTGAGTACCTGAACCCACACTACAGCTTCTTCCTGTGGGTAATTCTCCACCTAGCACTCAGACCTGGCTTGTGTTGGTGCACCATAGTTTAAATTACTCTGAATATGTTTAAATGAAGAACTCTAGAGACTTTGGTGCTGGTGAAAAAGGAAAGGTGCTGCTCTTTCTCCTATGCTACTTTGGCTTATCTCTTGTTCTTCTAGCAGACCTTCTTTCTGCAGTTTGTGGGTGGTGGGCTCTCTTTTGTGGGCTTAGAAGTCAAGATTGTTTTTCACCTGTATCTTTGACAGAAGACTTTTAAGAAGGGAGCTAAGCTCCTTTCTACCATCTCGCTCTTTCACTGCCTCTCAGTCTCTGTGCCTTAGTTCCTCCTTAAAATGAGGATGACAACTCTCCAGTCTGCTTTTGCAAAACCTTTGAAAACTAAGGAAAAAAAAAAGCATGGTTTTCTTTTTCCTTTTGGGGAGATTCTAGACCTCTCCTCTCCGTTTTTGTGATATTCTGTCCCTCTAGGTCTCCTCTACTTCCACCACTCTTGCAATCTGTCTCTCTCTGCTGTTTCCACATCCCCTTCTATTTGCAGCAGCCTTCCTTCTGTTCATGTCATTTTCTTCTCTCACCCTGTATCTTCTACCCTCCCCCACTATTCATGCACTGCACAGTCTTCTATCGTCTCTCTAGCTTATTCCCCAAATTCCTCCCTTGTGCATCTCCCTGATGTGGACCCCTTTTTGTTGTCCCTGGCTGTGTGTCCCTGCAGTCTGGCCCCATGGGAGAATATGGGGTCAGGGCCTGAGAGAGAAGGATGATGCGTGGGATCGGCTGGGCAGTCCCCAGTGTAGTGGAGCTTGCCCTCTGACAGGGCAAGGGGAGAACCTCTCTGTTGTGTGCCCCCAGGTTCAGGGCTGCTTTGGGTCTTCTGAGCTGCAACGTAGTGGTCACTTTGACGTCCGTGTTTTTTATTTCTCCCTGGGAACCTGATGAAGCCTGTAGTCTCATGTTTTGTCTCCTGACATCACCTTACCTCCTCGGATATGGCCTCATGACTTGTTCTGCTCCTGGCCCCTTGTTCTGTTTCCCCAATTTCTTCCTGGCTTTAGTCTCTCTGCTCTGAAAACAAGGGTTGTGTTCTGCCTGGCTGCTTGGAGATGTCTGTGGTTGTCAAGAGGAGGGTGACCATCCCCTTGCATCTCTCCCAGCTGAGTTCAGGGTCCCATGCTCTGCCAGGGAAAGCTGTGATGGAAGTGGGATAGGACAAGCACCAAATAACCTGGGGAAGCCTCTGCATCTTGTTGGAAGAGTGGCGTTGAGTCGGCAAGCCAGAGCCCAGCGGGTCAGGACAGCTGTGCTCTGTTTCTGGGGCCTCTGTGCTGTGTAGGGGATGAGAGATGCTCTTTGGATGGGGCAGGGGCAGCCGGGGCACTGCATTCGGGAGCACCCCTCTCCCATCTGCCCGAGAGAGCCACCTGATCCCATGCAGAGGATATCCCACTATCTGATGCAGGATAGAGTTTCCTCCGAGTCAGCCAGAGTGGATGCAGCCTATTTAACCACCTGCCTACAGGGACAGGATTTTGGCTGCAAGGATCTTGGCCAGCATTTACATAAAAGGTGATGGCTTTTTGGATATCCCTTTGTGGACTGCATTTGGCCTCCCACAGCGGGGACATGTGGTACAAAGAAGTCCTTTCGGCAGGGTAGGGAGAGGTGGCTTCAGCTAGGCTGGTGGGACAGCCGGCCAAACCAGGGCTCATCAGGTGTCCTGACAACAAGGCACAAAGAGGTCACGCCGGTGGCTGTGTGTAGAAGTTCATCCAGTGTCCTGCAGGACAGGGCATGGGTGACTTGCTGGACTCTGGTTCCTCAGGCACATAAAAGTCAGGAGCCTCAGCTCTCCTGACTAGATGGTTCTGGATTTCTCCCTTCTGCCTTCGCAGCAGACTGACCCTTCCTTAGCATGCTGAGGTGGCATCCCTCCTGCCTCCAGCAAGGTGCCATACACCTTTTCCCATTTTTCCCACAGCCGTTTCTCTCCCTCTCCATACCTGCTTCTCCTGTTTTACCTGCTCTTTCCCTCCTGCTCTGCCTCGAGGCTAGGTCTCTCCCCAGACTCTTACCAAAACTGTGTTCCTCTACCACTTGCCTTCCCATCTGGCTCCCTTGTCTGTCTGGTCATGCCACGAACTGTCAGCAGGTAGAGGAGAAGGACCAGGACCGTTGTAAGAGCAGGGCAGAGACCAGAGGCTCTCTTCAGGGAGAGCAGAGGGCAAGGGCTCTGCTGTACTACATCAGTGTCCATTGCTTGCTGGTGATTTTTACCTCTCCCCAGGTATGTGCCGTTAGCAGTGTGGCAGTAAGATCCCTTCCCCCAGAAGAGTGATTTTTTTTCCCCCATCTCTCCCTCATCACTATTGGCAGGCTCCTGAAAGGTTAATGAAGTCGTTTATTGCAAAAGGAAAAAGCACATCTTCCCGTGTTTTGCATAAATTAATCATGGAGATTATGGAGCTGCTGGGGTACAGGGCACAGGATGCACAGCAGTGTCCTTGAGTCTCGTTACCCAAAGTGCAGCTCTGGGAGTACAGCATAGGTGATACTGTCCACTACAGTCCTTGAGACCAGCTTAGGATAAAACCCGAGCCACCCACCTTTATCTGTGTTTCATTGTGTCTGATAGGGACTGGGGAGGAGGTACCCAAGAATGCCCACACGACTCCCCTTTCTCCCATTGTGGTGCATCCTCATTTCCCACGACTCCTCTTTAGAAAATGCCCGGTGTCGTGTTTCATTCCCACTGGATATTTTGTGTCTGAGAAGTAGGGAAAAAATAATTCAATTGGTTTTGAATCACATGAGTGGGAGCCAACCCCAGAAGATAAGTGTTCTGACCTTTACTGCACTCAGATAACTGAAAATAATAACAAATAAATATATCTTCTTTCTAAACCTCAGGCTTAGGGATGTGTCCCTTCCTTATGCAACAAGAGCCTGAGCCAGGGCTCTTGGGAGGGTTGAGGACCTGAACCTGGCAGCTGCCTGCAGTAATCTGCAGCCCCTTTGCTTTCCTTTTGGAAATGCAACCAGTACCAACCCAGATATTCAGGATGGGAGGGTACAGGGCCAGTGTCCCCACCTCCCATCTTGCTGCTGCGACCCTGGATGTTTTCCTGTGCCCAGAGCTCCTGGATGACAGGAGTTTGATTATTTCTGACCTCGGTCACTTTCCTTGCACTGTTGGCCTCATCTTTTCACACACAGGCTTGGCTGTATAGGGCCACACAGGACTGGCCGCCATGTGGGCCTCTGCACATAGGCAGACCCTGAATGAGAGTATGGGATTGACTCTGAAAAGGTGCAGTAAACCCCCCACATTGGTGGGTATTTGAAAACTACAGTGGAAACCTGGCTGGAAAGGGGACGTACTGCACTGTGACTCACAGCGAGCTGCCCAGGACTGGGTCTCAGGGCACTGACTCAGGCCTCCATCAAGCCTTGCAAACACCCCTGGGGAGGCTCTTCTGAGATCCTTCTGAGGATCTTCAGAGGTCCTTCTCTGCAGGCCACTGGCGACAGCAAATATTTGTAGAGTGCGTACTGAAGTGCTGATAGGGGACTGGGGTCCTGTTGTGCAGTGTGCCACCCAGACACCGGAAAGAGGCAGTTGCTGTCCTGAAGGACTTATTGCAGTCCCGAATTAGAGCGTTTACTGTGCTTTCTGTGGTGGCTGTGACTTGATGTTCTTCCACCAGGATGTTGCTTCCCTTCCCTCCTCTGTTACATAGGGAGCTTGTTTGCTCTGTTTCTGCCATCCAAACCACTGTTGACTGAAGAGACGTCCGTAGGCAGAGCTTGGGGAGGATGTTAGGAGGTTTCTGGCACTCTGTCAGTGTAAAAGCGTCTTATTTATTAGAGTCTAATGCCCAGTTGGGACGCACTTCTGATCCAAAGCTCCTGAATTCTTCCCTTTTAATGCTAAAGATGCCATTCAGAGAGGCCCCCAGGGCCCAATGCATGCTTCTGCTGAACACTGCCCTGATCATCTATCTACCAGTGGCTTGCTCAGACTTTGGCTTCAGTGATTTTGTTCCCATTAGAAGATCTCTTTCAACTCACCTCTTCCTGCAGGGGTTCCAGCAGATACCCAAATAAATAGGATTCAGCGGGCCTTGGGATACTGTATTGCAGCGTATGGAATCATGTGCATTTTCAGACATGCAACCTGATACGTGTACGGATGCTTGCATTCGTGTCTGCCAGTGTGTTTGGGCTGGAGGAGGTAGCAGCAAAGGCCTTGGCAGCTGGGAAGAAAGGAATGACAGGCTTGCCAGGGGAGGGAGGAGAGATTTTGGTAGCAGAGATGAGGATTGGGTAACAGCTGGAGGGGGAGATCAGATTTAGGATCCACATTGCTAGCTTAAGAAAATAGAAGTAGTAGTACATTGTTTATTGGGATTGTGTTATTCCTGTACATTATTTATTAATATTCTGCTAATGGTACTGCATAAAGAAGTGGCACTTCTACAGAAATTTCACAGACAGCTGCAGGATCAGTTCCAGGAGGTATTGTAACCAGGTCAGGTTGGTGAAGGGAATCCTGCTGGGCTCAGTTTTGACAGGCTTTGGAAAAGAGAAGATTGTTCAGGAGCCATTTGGAGGGGAGAAGGGTGTGTGTGTGTGTGTGTGTCTGTGACTCACCAGGGAACAATGGTTGCTCTGATGATAAAGGGGCAGGCTGGAAGAAGACCTGGGGACAATGGTGAATTTGTGGGTTCAGCTGCTTCAGAATTCCAGCCTGAAGTAAGAGAGAGCATAAGAAAATGAAGTGTTTAGGAGGAAGCTTTAGGAGTAATAAAGGCAGCTGGTGAGTAAAAGCCCAAAGTAAAGGGAAAACTGTTTTTATTACATGCAGCACCTTGAAACGGTTCATGGAAGACTTGAATTTGAGACAGAAGTTGGAAGAAGGGGTGTACAGAAAGAGATGGCCTATTCAGGGAACATGACTTGACATTCTTGACTTACCTGTACCGTGTGATAGCACAGACTTGCCAGTTTTCAGCCTCAGCAAGCGTGACAGGCTCCACAGAGGTGTTGAGGTACTCTGACTACGCAGGGACTGGAGTCCGTGGAGGTTGGTGAAGTGCAGACAGATGGGTGCCAGGATGAGCTGTCCCAGACAGGTCTTGGATGTGAGTTCTTCCTTGCATTTGAAAGATACCTGGTCACTTTGAGAGGCGGAGCTGGTTTTTTTGGTAGGCAGCCACCTTCCTTCACTCAGCCATGAAACTGAAATTAGCAAATGCCGCAGGAGGAAATCACGCTGCTGGTACGAACCATCTTTGGGTGAGAAACAACTGTGGAAATACTGGTCAACTCACAGACCCCAAAATACCCAGGCAGAACTGTAGTTCTCGAAGATTTTGTTCTTAAGCTTTGTTTTACCCCCGTTTCAGCCATGTCAGCGTTAGGCGGGGAACACCCTAATGCCAGCGACTGTCCAGAAACCAAGGGCAGGTCTGAGTGCTAGTTGGCTCTGCGACTCTTCTGCATGAGAATCTCAGTGCTGAGCTGGTGCAGAAGCGTTGGGCTTGGAGAAGAGGAGGAGAATCCGCAGCATAAACACAGCTTTGTGGGCTGTCCTTTGTTTTCCTGGCTGCAGTGGAAAGCCAACTTTGTTAGACAGAGTCAGACTATGAACAAGGGGAGGCTCGCAGCACAGACAGGCTTTGCAAGGAACTCCATTAGCTAGAGTCAGCCTCTTCCTTCAGCCATCGTGTACAGCACAGCTGAACCACCGTTACTAAACAGCGTTGAGATGTAATTGCTAATTATATGCAGCATTGATGCAAATCATGCAACAAGTACATATGGCCATCGGCATGTTTAGGAATCATTTTTCTTTTAAGTTATTTTAAGTCCTCCCAGTGCACAGCGCCCTGCAACAGACCTCTTCATTCTGGGCAGCAGCAATGTACAGGTGATGAGAAGCGCACGGAGAAGTTGTACCTGTAACTGCGAGCGTGAACTGGGCCATGATGGGACACAGTGCTGTGAATTCACTGTGGCTGTTAGAGCAGAAGGTGACTTGGGCCAACCGAATGAAATGCCTTCAGAGAGTGTCTCTCTACATTGGAAGAAAGATCATCTTGGAAGAGAGATCTGAGATCAGCTGAGATCTGGGACTTGGTTTTCAGCAGGGCTTAGATCTATTGTGGAGGGACAGTCCATTCCAAAAGCAAAGTGCTGATGAGTCCAGGAATGATAAAATCACCCTTGGAATTTTTTTGGTGTGTGTGAACTCCTAGAAGTCATCTATGTTGGTATAAATGAGATCATTTGGCCTAATTAGTTCCGAGCTTAATTAGCAGTAATTATCCCAACATGGGAGTAATACCCGAGTAGGAAGTACTGAGTCCTCGATTAGATAGACCTCTAATTGGTGTTACAATATTGTAATTAAAGCATGCTTATACGCCTCTGCCTCTGCAAGTGATTTGTTTTATGTCTGATTAAACAGGGAGTCCAGCAGCCTCAAGGAGGCCAGGACATCACCGCTGATTGAAACAGTGTATTATTCTTTGTTATAGGAAAGAAATGATGAATCACATACACTAGGAAACACTGTGGGCCAAATTAATCCTTTGAGTAATTGCTACTGGAGTTAGGGAAATTACAACAGGGGTGAATTTGGCCTCAAGTGCACAAGCTCTATCTGTATATCACACAGTTAAACAAATACTCATTTGAATGTGCAGTCTGGCAATTACACCCTCAGACAAATGCGAGTAACTTAATCTGCATCTGCGATCGCTGGATTGCGCGGGTGAGTTTGGCTGCTGGTGGTCGTTACTGGATGGCACATTCTGCTCAAATTTTGCAGGAGGCGGTGCCATGCGTCATGGGGATGTGCTGCACCCTGAAGCAGCCCTCAGAGGTTCAGATGGCTGCTGCTGGCTGCAGCGTCTTCTTGTCGGGGTGAGGCTGGAAAGGTACCACTAGGGTCACCAGGAGCATCTTGCTGATAGAGGAGGTGGACAGATAAAGTGTCCTCTTTTCTTCCAGCATTGTTGACTTCCAGCTGGTCTGACCCTCCCTAGCAGAAGACACTTTGGGAGAGCAGGTAAATAGACTTTTTTTGTAGAAGCTGAAGAAAAAGAGAGTTGAAATGGGAACTTTCTGAAATTAGTCAGCTTCAAAACACGAAAGCTTCCTATGTCTTTTTAAGAAACCACCTCCTTAGGAGTTGGCAAGTGTGCTGCTTTATTACTTATCTCTTTGCTACATGAGTGGGCGACTGTACTTCCTGATTTGGTTCTTCGGTATAGAGAGATCATCAGCATAGGTCTGTAGAGGACAGTAACTCCTCGCCTACGGAAAGTAACAAATAGGGATAAGGATGCATGTATCTTCCGGCTGTCACAAATGATTTCAAAGCGCATTCGAGTCATAGCCGAAGTAAAACGTCAGCTTCTTGCCATTTTACAGCTGCAGAAACTGAGGCACAAATCAGTTACTTCTCTTGCTGTAGCTCGTGGAGCTGGTGCTTGTGGCAGTACCGGGAACGTGGTACAGATCTCATCACCCTTCGCTTCACCCACAAGACCCCCTTTCTTTTCCAAGGTGGAGAGCCCAGGAGGAGGGAGAGCATTTGAGCGAGGAAATAAAATATACAAGACTCTGTTAAAGCAATATTAGGGATAAGAATTTAAACACCCCATATACGGGAGCTCAAAGCAAGGGTTTCCATAGCAGCATTGCTTGGCCATATTGTATATATACTGTTTTGCATTGCTCTCATGATGTCAAAGGATATTCTAATATCTGTGTGTGCAGTGTGTCTGAGTCAGAGTTGCTATGAAACTTAAGGCTGAATTACACCATGGAGGCATATTCTTGTGTGGTGATGGGAGGAAATAAAAGGAACTAGGTTTTGTTAAGATTTTTCTGCAGTGATACATTTCTTTTAGAAGATTGTTGATTTGCCAAAACTTGCTGTTTTTGGGAAAAGTTGATTCCAGTTTTGTGTCCCATAGTTTTGGTCATAGTTTTTAGGTATAAGCTTTGAAAGCTACGTTTTTTCCCCTGATCAGATAGAGAGCAGTGATTTGAAATCTCTGAAAATCTTGAAGAAATAGAAAGCATTCCCTTTGACCCTACATAGTCCTGAACTGTCCCGGGAGTTGGGTGTGACAAGGGAGCGACTCCATCACTTGACGCTATGTGTGCTGGCCGGTGTGTCGCAGTGGGAGCAGTGGGAGAGGTAACCCTCCTCTCCCAGCCCCCGAGTTCCTCTTTGCCTAAGAGTTGTAAGGTAGAAAAAAGCACCCGTGCAGTACTGCTCCGATCTTTCAGGAGACCCAGCTCTCCCTAACCCCCCACCCCCCGCAGTATCACCTGGGTATCATAAGGTTAAGCCTTCGGACCAGGAGGGTTTTGGGTGGGAACCAGCATCTCTCCCATCATTCAACCTCCCTTCAGCAGATGGTGGGATCTTGAGAAGGTGGAGACCTTCCACTTCTCCCTAATGGGCACTCTGCACCAATGATGATAGGACCTGTCCTTCTCACCTCTGTATGCATGGGCAAAGGGCCTCTTTTGTGGGAGCACACCTCTTCCTGTGCTCTCCCCACTTTGCTCCCTTCTTTCAGCACCTTCCTCAGCTCCTTCTGTGCTCTGAAGATCTTTGTGGAAGAAGGAGGGATGTTCCTTCCCAGGGGCTGGGAAGGAACGCTCGCACTCATGGAGGACCCCTGTGAGTTGGTTGGGCGTCACTCTTCCTGCTGGCAGCAACGTTTCCTCTCTGCCAGCGTTCCCAAATGCTGGTGTAGCCTGTATGCCAACGTCTCCTTTCTCCTTGCTCTCTCATGTTGCAACGACTAATTTCTGTGCCTGTGCCTGAAGAGCTGTAGTTCAGACTTGCTTCACCGTGTGTTGTAGCCATTCTTGTTTAGGAAAGAAACTGCAGAAGGGTGTGGGAGAAAGGAAAAGAGGAGGGCTTGTTTTTCCTCTGTGACAGTGACTGGTGCTGGATTTGAGAGAGACAAGCAGAAAAACATCTGAATGAGTGGAAGAGACTCCTAACCCAAAGGGAGGAGTTGTGGTTTAGGTTAAAGCCACAAAGGAAGTGAAGGAGGTTACCACTTTCCTGTCTGTGGGCAGGAGGTTCTCCTTGTGCTCATTTGAAGGCTTAGCTCTAGCTCATTCTTCCCTAGGAACAAACTCATCTGTGTACTTCTTGAAAAGCATTCGATCTGGCATCTGATCTTGGGAGTGACAAACATCCCCTTTATCCGCAGAAATCAGCAGGAGCTGAGAGCTGAAGAACTGGGAAACGCAGCCTAATTTATGGAGCCAGATATTCCTAAGCATCTTGTTGCGCCACGTGTCTGGTGCTAGACCAGTAGTGGATTCCCTGGCCTTTTCCCCTTGCCGATTCCACGCAAGTTTTTTGTTGTAAATATCTGTACCTCTGCGCCTGCTGGCTCCCCGCAGGTCTCACTTCTCTCTTGTTCCTGAGTGACTGGCAAATCGTGTTGCCATCCCGCCTGGATCTAGCAGCCTCACGTGCCGATACAGGGCAGATTCTGAATGCCATCGAGCTGCTGCCAGCACGGCCTGTGATCAGTGTTTTCCTTGATTTTTACTGTGTGCTTTTCTTTTAATGGCTCAGAAGCTATCACTGTCTGTGGTAGAAAAGTTTCTTGTCGCAGGTCTATAGCTTCACTCTTCGCCTGCAAGGAGAGAGTGAGTGGTTAACCCTGGTGAGCTGCAGGAGGCATGGCAGGAGGGAGATGAAAGAATGCAGGATTGCTCTTGAGAGAGAGAGCAAGAGCCTTACCTGGAGTCTGAGGAGCCATGCAAGCTGGCTATCTAACCTGAGCTATCAACTGGCAACAGCGTAGCCAGTGATGGTGACTTCAGTGTGTTGCCACCAGTGCATGTACATGGAAAGTGTGTCTGAAAGGAGCTCTCTGAAAAGACGTAACATGGTTCTAACCTTCCATTAACAGCTCACCTTAGCCACTAGCCCTGGCCTTGGGATGCATGCTCCAGAGTCTTTTCGTTTACTGGGTGTGAAAATCGTATTTTGCCGTGTGAGGATGATTGCTCTATCAGGTGTTTTACAGTGTCTGTTTTGTGGGGTGGTTGTTTTTTTTTTTTAAAAAAGCTTTGTTAGAACTACAAGATACCATTAAAGATTTATGTGTGGCAAACACGTCCTTTTTTTGCAGACTGTTTCCTTTTAGAGACCTTCGTGGTATTGATTTCAAGTAGATTTTCCCTGTTTTAAAACATTTCCTTTGCCTATGGATTTTCAACATTACTCACTGGATATGTGTGCAGTCTGTTCCCCAGACTATATTACCAAGCCAAAGTCCCTTACTGCTGGCCTTCAGGGACCACTTCTGAAGCTGGAAAGGCCATTTGTTTGCGGTGTTCACTCAGTCCTAAGCAACTGTCTGGCATTGCATCCTTCTTACTTCAGGATGTGTGCTGTTGTCTGAGCCGTGGCTCTGCTCTCGGCATGTGCCGGTGGATCCCACACCTAGTCTCAAGGTAACAGCCCGGAGCTCTCCCCTGCTTGGAGTGAGCGGGGTTTGGATGTTTCAGATGTAAAGGGAGAACAAGCTGTATGGTGTGCAAGTGGAGAAACTGGTGTAGTAAGCAGATGAAATCATAAGGTCATTTGGTTTTGATATCAGCATTTTATTGCTCAAACTCGTCCTTGAGGCCATTAGAGCAGGGTGCAGGGTTTCTTTTTTGGAGAGGGAAGGGGACTCAACCAGGAGGCAGGGAGTGCTGATGCAGCACAGAGCCTAGAGGAGCAAGGTACCACTGTCCTTTCAAGGGGAAGTGCTCATGAGGAGCAGTCTGAGGTCCATCAGCTATCGCTGTGCCTCGGGATGAGGCCGTGGGTTCCCTGTTTACTGGTGGATGAAAGAGCTCTGTGACAGGCAGCTGAAGTTGTGGGTTTGTCCATCTTTTGATGAGCTGTTTGTGTAAGGCATTGAAAACTTGAATTCAGACCTTAGAGCATCTGTCCTATGGTATTTGGCTTTGTTTGCTGTAGTGCCACAGCCTCAGGGCCACAGAAAGTGCAGCTTATTGACATCAGTGGAGTTGCGTTTGCCTATGTCAGCTGGGAGCTGGGGACATGGTTTTTGGAACATGTTGCCAGGAACATAAACCCTCTTCTTTGGGAGATGCTTTGTGAGGTTGGTTCAGTAAGTGCCTGGGAAGCATTGTCCTAATGGAAACAAGACACGGAAATGGGTCAGGTCTCAGAACAACTCTTCTTCCCCACATCTGTGACTTCAGAGGTCACCATCCTAAGGCTCAGTCCTTCTCTCCATTCTCATTACCATCAGATCTTGATTTTGCACATCATACACACCACCAAGAGCTGGGACACCATGGGGAACACTGCAGTCTCTGCACAGGGAATACAGGGACCTGTGTGAGAAGCAGCTGACTTGTGTGGGACCCAGGCAGGCTGAAAGTGTGTTAACTGGACAGAGCGGCAGCAATCTTTGTTGTCTGTTTCAGCATGTAAATGTTTACATGCTTGTCATGGTTTAACCCTAGCTGGCAGCTAAGCACTGCACAGCCTCTGGCTCACTCACCCACCCCCACCTCGGGGATGGGGAGGAGAATTGGAAAGAATCTTGTGGGTTGAGATAAAGGCAGATAATGGGCTTACAAAGGAAGAGAATGGTGATGGTCATGATGATAATATGATGCACAAATGCAGTTGCTTACCACCTGTGGAGTAAAAAAAACAACCCAAAACCTGGTGGTAACAATCCCAGCTACTGACTAACTTCCTCAGTTATATACTGAGCATGATGTCATACAGTATGGGATACCGCTTTGGTCAGTTGAGATCAGCTGTTTCAGCTGTGTCCCCTCCCAACTCCTTGTGCACCCCCAGCCCACTGGCTGGTGGGGTGGTGTGAGAAACAGCAGAGGCCTTGGCTCTGTGTAAGCACTGCTGAGCAGTAACCACAACATCCCTGTGTTATCAGCAATGATAACATTCCAAATTCCAAACATAGTGCAATTCCAAAACATAGCCCCATATTAGCTACTAGGAAGAAAATTAACTTCATCCCAAACCAGCCCAATGTACATTTCTTGATGCCAGATATTCATTTAACAGGAGTTACCAAAAATACAAGTGATTCTTAAAGCCAGAGTATTGCCTGCATTCCTTGCACCCTGGCTGGACGGCTCCGTTCATTTTGCCTTGGCTTGACAGGAGGGACAGTCAAAAGGTACAGATCGCAGAATATTACAGAATCACAGAATATTAGGAGCTGGAAGAGACCTTGAAAGACCACTCCGTCCAACCCCCCTGCCCGAGCAGGGTCATGTGTAGGAAGAGCCCATCCTGTAAGTCAGCCAAGGCACAGGGAGTGTATCTCGTCAGTTACATTACCAAGGCAGGTCCCCTATGCAGCACCATCTCAGGTGTTAATTGGATGCTCTAAAATACAGGGATACAGACAGAAAAGAAACATGCTGTCCTAGGTGTCTCTCAGGACCTGGAAGGCAGGTATTGTCAGCAGATGCATTCATGTTAGGGAATAAACAGATATGGTTTAAAGTAGGCTGGCAGATTTTGTGCTCAGATGGACTAGGAACATTCACACGGTCTGTTATTGCAGTTCAGCTGTGAGAGGCCAACACCTTCAGCGGAGAGGGACTAGCAGCATGTTTGGGCAGAAGTATGTCCAGTCATGACATCTGTTGCTAAAGCCGTCCAGAGTTTGCACCATAGAAGTGCACAAGTAAGACAGCAAAAGAATGAGAGGGAAGCATTTACACAGCCCAGCCAAAACCCCCGAGTGCCCTCTAATAGCGAAGCCGCGTGTTTTTGTTGGTGTTGTCCTCTGTCATCCAGGGTCTTGCAGATCTGAAAGCCGCCGATGATTACTGCAGAAGAAAGTCAGCATCGTACTGATGATAAGCCAATGTCTGAAGAGCTGGGGGGAAATCTGCTTGTTTTCTTTGGAGGGATCTCACTGTTTTATGTAATCTTTGTACAGCACCTATAAATCAGTAACTGGTACTTTTGAAATGTATTTCCTTCATCAAAAGCTATTTGAAACAACAGGTAGCACCTATCCATTCAGTCTAAGCTCCCTTGACATTTTTAAATGACAGATAATGAAAACTGTCTTCATTATAACTCAAGCAATTTCATCAGACTGTCACCAGCAAACAAAGGCAAATTAAAGACTGAACAACCCTCAACTCTACTCTCCTAGGTACATGCACGAAAATACCCGATGCCTTTTCTACAGTTTCTAGGAGATAAAAGAGGTGATTTCTCAGGTGGGAAGGGTTCTTGTATTCGAGGCACTGGAGGTCAGTAGGAAAACGTTAAAATCTGTCTGGAAACCAGTGGTCAGATGGCACAAAAATGGAGCACAAATATGAGAATGATCGTGGGCGAGAGACATGACTTATCTAACAGAGTGCTGAATTCTGCACTGCCTTCAGTTTATGAATGGATTTAAAGCATGGTGCCAAGCAGAGCATATTGCAGTTGTCTAATCCTTAGGTGACAGAGGCAGGCATGATAGTAGACAGAGCTGCATCCAAGAGGACTCATTGGAACAGCCCAGTCAGCCTGGCATTATTGCTACCTGATCTGTGGGAATGGGTCCAGGACCCTGAATCTGAGCTGCCGAAGGGAAACCTAGTCAAAGGAGCAGCTGTTGAGGTATGGTGCTAGCATATTTTCCCCTGCTTGCCTCTCCCCAGCCATCATTGCTTCAGGCTTGCCTGGCCTGAGCATCAGTAACCTGGATCCTTCCTCACTCCCCCCTGCACCCCCAAGTTTGTAGACTTAACCGTGCTACCCCCCACAGGTAGATTAAAGGGAGACAGCAGAAGGGGTATTTCCCAATAAAACATCATTTATATGAGATGGCTGCGGTGTGGAAGAGGCTAGCACCGGGGAGTGAATTATAGGGGTCCAGAGAAGAAACAGGCTGTGGCAGAGAGAGGGTCATTATTGGCGCACACAGGGAGCAAAATGACTGAGATAGAGGGTGTAGATAAATAGTTAGAAATAGCCACAGTGGTGTGATTTGGAAGGAAAATCAGTCACTACCTCAGTTGTCAGTGGTGTTCAGTTTAGGGAGCTGAGTGGTAAATTACAGGCAGGTTAGGACTCCGAGAGCATCTCTGACCCTGTGAAATGCTGGAGAGAGAGAAGTTGCAGTAACAGTGAGTAAGATTCAGACCTCATCTATCTGAGCGTGAGTATCTCAAGGTAAAATAACAGAAGGAGAGGAGGCGGGAATATTGATTTCTGCCTCACAAAACAGACAACAACGCCTACTTTTTCATAGCAGGAATTTAACTATTTGCTTTAATGGGCCAGTCTGCTGTACAGTAGGGGCTTGGTTTCTTCTTTGTGTGCAAGCTAGAGGGAAAACCATGCTGAAGTTATTTCTGTCTGATTGTAGCCTTGCAGGAGAGACAGGAACAAAATTTTACCCCCAGACACCTGGGTGCTGACTGCAGCATGGCTGTAGCCTGTGAGAGTAACCCGTCTGGGCTGCTGCCCTGTGGCACAGCAGGCGGGTACCCTCAGCAGCTGGATGCTGGAGGAGCAGCACTGGAAAGCACAAAAAGCCCGTTATGCCAAGAGAGCTGTTGTGTGTGTTGGTGACAGATGACTTCTCCTGTCTGTCTGAGGGCAGACTTAGCCTCCTTCTGTTTATACCATGAGGAGGATGCTCTTAATGAAAGGTGCTTTCTTCAGCTGGTCGTGGCTTTCTCAGAAAAGCCCCTTTGGGAATGAAATTTTGTGTGGTTTGTTTTACACCGTCAAAGTGCCCACGTGTGTGCCCTGGTGCTGTGAGGTGGGCGTTACAGAGAACGTAGTCGAGTGGCTGCGCAAGAGGGCTTGCTGTCTTGGGCTAGGCTCAGCAGGTGGCTGAATGGAAGCAGGAGGTGAGTTTGGCAATTTTCTGGGCTGGTGCCGTGTCTTTTCTCATTGCAGTCAGACAGTCATGCACATATGAAGAGAGTGTAAAAAAGTCATGGCTGAGGGTCTTAGAAGGCTCAAGGGCCAGGCGATTCCACAGCCAAATTCTCCTGGCAGCGCCACAGCTCTCAGTGTGTGTGTTAACAGTTCCCAGTCGGTGTAATGGGAGCAGTGTTCCTGAGCAAACATTATTTTTGGAGTCTCCTGTATGCCAAAATTTCCCACCTTTGTTTAGTATGGATTCATATCTTTCATGTGTTGTATGAGCATATGTTTCCACAGATTCTGTTTACCTGATTTCCCTTCTGATTCAGTATCTCCTCTCTTTTTTTTTTTTTTCTCTTTTCTTTATCACAGGAGATAAAGCTGAGCATTTATCTCTATGGCTGCGTGGTATTTGCCTGATACCTGCTTATTGCCTTGAGAGATGACTTTCTAAATAGGGCAAGAGCTTCCTGCAGTTGGAGTGGTATAATACGTGGGAATTGTTCATCGCATCAGAGTTTTGATAATGTCTTGAAGGAGAGCAGGTCAACTAGACGTCTCTCAGGAGATTGGAAGAGTATTTTAACCGTAGGCCCAAACTTGATTAAGGCTCAGATTGTTTGGGTGTTCACGTGTGAATAAGAAAACACAAGATCAAACGTTTCTCTCTTTTCAGTGTAGATAGGAAAGGCGAGAGCAAGGCCCTTCTCTCCTGACTGGATTTGCCGTTGTGCGTGCATTGCTGCCGTAGGGTGGTGTGCAGCCAGTGCCAGTCAGGTCCGTCACCCAGTCTCCTTCCTAACGGGGCTCTGTGCCTGTGCAGCCGGACGGGCAGTAGTAACTGGTCTAGGTGAGATACAGGTGGTCTTACGCCCGCAGTGGGGACAGAGGTAGGGGTGTGCATATGTTTGTTTTGTGGGGAAGATGTATGTATGTGTATATATATGAGTACTGATGTTGATCTGCATATATATATGTGTTTCCTTCCTCTGTGAGTCTGAAGTCCCGCACAAGTCAGGGTGCAGAGGGACCGTTCACCTGAACCGAGCTACCAAAGCTGTCTGGTGTTCACAGGACCAGGGTTTGGCAAAACTGGGGAGACTTGGGATAATGTCTAATACCAAGTGACACTTGACCAGGAAGCAAGCCATAACAATCTCTCCCCCTCCCCCAGGCCTGATTTCCCAATCTTTTAGAATGATTTACAATAAATAAAAGACTTTCTGAAAGGGTTCTTTTCCCAAGTTAACAGTGGATGTTAAGCTACCTTTCCCTGTGGTTCTTTGCCATCTCTTTCACATTGTCCAGTGTTAGACTTCATCCTGCAGCAAGATTCATGAAGGCAGCTCCCCAGTGCCCATGCAGAGAGATCACGGCAGTATGCGAACCGTAATCACCTGGACTCCTTACAGAAAGGGCTTGTCTCCTTTTGAGAAGGCTCATTAGAGCACGTAGCCATGTAAAACTCAAAGCTGGTAAGAAAAAGATTTCATAGAGCCTGATCTCACTCTTCGTCCTGCAGCTCCTCTGATCATTTACACCAGAGCAAAAGGAGGGCACCCCCCACCCAAACCTAAAGCAAACAAAGCAAAACATCCTTCTAATGATGTGTGTTCTTCACTTCCAACAGTGATGGCGTTTTACACCCGCTTTGCGCAGGTGTACGTGAATGTAGAAGTCAGGAGGCAGTATAGAGAGCAAAGCTCTTAAGGAGTTAGTGGAGCTTCCCTGCTGGAAGGTTATAATCACACTGAAAGAGGGAAATCTTGCCTCAGCAGACAGGAAATATGTGATGCAATTTCAGCACAGAGTTGCTAGAGATAAAATAGCCCATAAATGGAAAAAAAAAATCGTAGGGAACACTTTTCATGGCCCAAATGTGCCATGTCAAAGTGAATAGCAAGGGATCCTTCGACTGCAGAAGAAGCGTACTGGCTACAGATGCGCATGGTGACCACATCCTTTACGTGCAAGGAGGAGCGTGCATCCCTGGTCCTGGCTATAGTGACTGTTGGCAGGTTCTTCTTAATGGTGACAGATTTTCTTGAGGGATGGGGTTTAAGTGTTAATGATTGAAAAGCCTCAATCTGCTGTTGCATTTGAGGTGCAACTTGTTTCATGCGGAATGGCTGTGTGTTGGGAAAGAGGCTGCACTTCATGGAGTGGATGGTCAGGAGCAGGGTGTAACTTCAGAAGAGAGCAGTGCCTCCAGCCGTCACACGCTAAGGCTCCACTCCGCCATTTTCCTGCCCTCAATCCTATCTTCAAAAGTTCCTGTTCCTCAGATGTTTCCACCTCCTCCAGTTGTGCCAGTTCAGCTGCTTGTGGGTATGAAATCTACATCAGAGCTGGCCTGGCACTGAGGATTTGTTCTTGTTAGTAGAGCTTTTAAAACACAAGTTGGACCATTTAAATGGGTCATCTATGACTGTGGCAACACAAACAGTTCAACTGGCATGAGTGAGCAGCAGTAAGTATGAGAGAGCAGGGCAGGATCCTCTGAAACTGGGTCTGCTGCAGATGGGATAGTGAAACAGAGCCACAGCCCTACACCCTCTTAACGTTATTTGCATGAGTAGCTCCATTGTGTTTCAGTGGGACTCTACTTAGATATGTAAAATTAGTGTGTTTGCAGGGCTGGGCCCTTAAAGAGAATAAAAGCCTCTGTTGGGGTGTGCCATGCTCTGAACCATATATAGAAAAAGTGTAATGCAGATGTATTTTGCTGGCCAGCCTATCTCGTCTGATCTGTCTGCTTGGGAGAACTGGGGCTCCTGTAGCCACATTCCTTAGGCTTGGTTCGCTGTGATGGAAGAGGACCCTGCTTTTGAACAGAAAGGTTGATCTTCTGTCCCTGCTGCAGCTGGGAGTTGTGAGGAGAGTGTGTGCAGTGTGGTGAGAGCTGTAATGTTTCCAATATGTTCTTGGATTTGCCGGCATGCTCTAAAGATCCAGGACAGCTGGCTTCTCTGGGGCAGCTTTTATGAGCTTGGCCAAGGGAGGGCAAGGCCCCAATACAGGGGATGCTCTCAGTGCTGGTAGTGGCAGTCCTCTGGTCTGGGGCTCTACTACCTGAAATCCTACCTTACAACCTGTCCTCGCTGTTAAGATCGTTGAGGAGCCTGTTGTCAGTTCCCATGGTAAAACCCTTCAAGGACAGCAGGAGGGAATTCTCAGCTGAGAATCCCTGCCTTGGGAATTCACTGCTCTTGGCAGTTTGCTGTGGCAGATTCCCAGAGGTGGTGGGTGAAGTAGCAACTTAACTCTTGAGAGGATGCAAAACACCTTGATGGCTGCAATCCGGAGCCCCAAAGAGAGGAAGGAAGAGACATAAAGCCGTTGGAGGGGAGAGGCTTGGTGTGGTTATTTGAGACCGCTGCCTGCAGAGTTGCACAGTCATTTATAACTGTTTGAAATGTGGGGGGATGGGGTCGGGAGGGATGGGAGGGGAGTTGAAGGAACCACAGCATCTGCGAACTAGTAACATTTTGTGCTCCTTTTCCCTGGTCTAACTCCACAAAGGACAAGACAGAGAAGTATCAGGCCAGAGGAGGGAAGAGAACAAAAAAAGGCAGTTCTCTAACACCTTGTATTTTATCCCCACCATTGCATGTGCCAGAATTGAAGCACAGAGTATTTCACAAAAAAAGCACAGCATTTTCAAAGGTACCCTCAGGAAGCGGCAGTTGAGTGCCTGGCTTCCTTAGGCTCCTTAGAAAAATTCCAGTACCTGCTGCCCAAGGGAAACAAACATCCTTCTAAGCAGAGCCACGGTGGGTCTCTGATGTTGGTGGGAGCAGGACTGTGTCTACTGTCAGAAGCACTGCGAGACATACCTGTGCCTTATACTGTTCCTGTCCAGTCTACTCTGTCTAACTACTCCTGTTGCAGCCTTTCCTGGGCTCAGTCTGCTGAGCCCTCTGTGGTGTGGTGTTCTGTAAAGAATGACCCATATCAGTGTAAAAATACAGAAGGTTTGTATGTCATGGTCTGAACTGATGGCAAAAGAGGCAGTGGTTCAAGTGAGGCCAATCAGTCGGGTTTCACCAACACTTCAGCTTTAGAAAGTGCTTCCTCGATCAGTGGAAAGGTACAAGTAGCACGGGTGGATGAGTTGGAAGGACTGGGGATGTAGACTTTAACGGATTCCACCTCTGGGTTGTAGATCCTGGGAACTTGTCACCCAAGAAGCTTGCCTGGAGAAACTACTGGAGGGAAGCAAGTGAGAGGCATCAGTGGGCTGAAAGTGGGAAAGTTTGGGGGCTCTGGTCTGCAAATCAGTAAGGGGGGGGGGGAGAACCACTGTTAAGCAACTCCCTCAAGGAAGAGTATCTCTCTAAGGAAGAAGATGTCTGTTAGCTACTGTTGAAGTGTTCAGGAAACTGTAGAGATTTCCTTAACGATGTTACTGAGCGGGCATGGACAAGGGAAGGAGAGGGACAGAAAGAGAAAAAGCTGCTTAGAGGTTGAGGGTGGAGCAGAGAGCGGAGGTGGTTTCATCTGTCAGTGTGAAGCTCAGTGCTGAAATGGTCTTCTCAAGAGTTGGGTCCTTGCGGGTCGTTTGAGGATAAAAGGAGAGAGAGAACACACTCTGCATTTCTATTCACTTGGGTTGTATTGGCAAAACAGGTTAAAATGATCAGCTTGCTTTCTCTCGTTAGACCACAGCGGTTCTGTGCATCTCTGTGTCACCGGTGGTTTGGAAAGCTCTTCCTTACAACCCACAGGATCGCCCATTTTAAGAACATTTTGTGGAGGTGAAGGAGAAGGATTAGTGGATGTTGAAAGCGCTCTTTTCACAGACCAAGTCGCAGACTGAAAAGGGCGGGGGACTGCTACAAATCTTAAAAACTCTTAACTGCCAGCGGGTTTCAAACTGCATTTGACGGTTAATCCCCCTAACATGGAGCATTTGTTCAGGATAGGGCCCTTGAGCGTCTTTAGGAGTTGATAGGTTGTGTCTGTTTGTCATTACTGACTGGTTCCTCCCTGTTTGGTTGCAAACTGCTGCTTAACCCAGTGCTTTCTCCCATCGGAGAAGGCCCTCGGATCTCTCGGAGCGGCGCCGTCAGCCCGCTGGCAGCTGGTGGGCAGAGTCGAGTTGCTCAGCCACCAGGTAGGAGAGACGTGCTGCTCCTCCACAAGTTCCCTCCCGCGTTTTTTGCCTGCCGACGGCCAGCCAGCCCCTTCCTTCTTCAGAAATAACGTGGAAGGGAAATTCCACGCTCGGTGGTCAGCTCCGGAAAGGTGCTGCCCGCCTGCCAGCCAGCGCCTCTGGGCAGTGCCCCTTTGCGGGAAGACGACCGTGCTGGCGGCTGCTTGCCGTGCCCAGCCCCCGCCTCGGCTTCGCGGCGCTGAGGGGGAGCCCCTCCGCGAGCGGTTGGCTCTTGCCGGGAGGCTGAGACGGCGTCCGTGCCGCAAGCCGCCCTTGGGCTGAACGGCGCTGAGGAGGGCGGGCTGGCAGGGCAACCGCTCGGGGGTCGAGCGGCCGCTCTCCCGCAGCCGGCGGGGGCCGTGCGAGGCCTCAGGGCGGGCGGACGGGCGGGCAGTCGCCCCCCTTCTCCCCCTCTGTCTCCCCCTCCCT
>VXBZ01005960.1:1008038-1052736 GCA_013399135.1 Heliornis fulica
TCGGCTCCGCGGCGTGCCCCGGGGGCTCCTTGTGCTGCGTGGAGGGGTGTGGAGGATGCTCCGAGGTGCGTGGGGTGCCTTGGGGCTGCACTCTGTGGAGTGCTCTGGCGCGCTGGAGTGGGCTAGGGGCACTCCGTGGTGCGGGCATGCCCCGGGGATTGTGCTGCATGGAGGAGTGTGTGGGGTGTAGGGCATGCCCCGGGGGTTGTGCTGCATGGAGGGGTGTGTGGGGTGGAGGGGATGCCCCGGGGGGTGTGCTGCATGGAGGGGGGGGGGGGGGGGAGGNGGGCATGCCCCGGGGGTTGTGCTGCATGGAGGAGTGTGTGGGGTGCAGGGGATGCCCCGGGGGCTGTGCTGCATGGAGGGGTGTGTGGGGTGCAGGGGATGCCCCGGGGGCTGTGCTGCATGGAGGGATGCGTGGGGTTCAGGGGATGCCCCGGGGGCTGTACTGCGTGGAGGGGTGTGTGGGGTGCAGGGGATGCCCCGGAGGCTGTGCTGCATGGAGGGATGTGCGGGGTTCAGGGATGCCCCGGGGGCTGCCCTCGATGGAGGGGTGTGTGGGGCGGTTTGGAGTGCGCGGGGAGCTCTGGAGGTTGTAGAGCATGGAGGGGCATATGGAGTGCTTTGCATTGCATTGTGGTGCAGGGGATGCCCTCAGAGCTGTGCTTCATGGGGACGTGTGTGGGATGCTCTGCGGTGCAAGGGATGCCCTAGGGCTCCTGCTGTGTGAAGGGATGTGTGGGGTGCCCTAGGCTGTGCTGGGGGTACTGGATACCCACGTGGCTGTGCTGGGAGTGGGTTGCAGCATTGGGGTGCTGGGAGGCCGTGCTGTAAGTGTGTGGAGTGCCCTGTGCAGCACCGAGGTGTGCTGATGTGCCCTATAGGGGCTGTGCTGGAGGGGACAGTGTTGGGTGGATTAGATAGATAGTTCTGAGGTTTTAATCCCAGTGAGAGAGTGCGACATAAGATAAGAGGGGCTGCAATTCCAGGGTGAGTCTGTTGGGATTGGAGGTGCCAGCTCTCCTGGGAGAAAGGAGTTGGTGTGAGTGGGGTGATAGCTGGACATGTGGACTCTGCGGTGGAACAGAAGTGAGGGGCTGCAGCACAAAGGTCTACTACGGTAGGGATGCAGGGAGTGGGGTACAAGGTGAAGCATGCACTGAGGGGGTGGGAGGTGGTGTGTTGGACACTGCATTGGCTCATCCAGGATGCGCAGTGGGCAAGGCATGCGGGGAGCACTTTGTGGTGGGAAGAACTGACAATACTGGTGCCTGCAGGAAGGGATATGGAAAGGTGAATGAAGAAATGTGGAGTATGAGGTATGCTGGGGAGAAATAAATTGATGCATGAGGGGCTGGATGTAGGGATGGGCGGATGTGGGGAGCTGGGATTTGGAGCTGCGATGTGGGGAGCTGGGGATGTGGGAGTACGATTGTGGTATGGGAAAGTCAGATTATGGGGTAGGAAGTGCTTTCAGCTCAGGGGAGGTAGTGCACATGGCTGTGGAGAGAATTGTAGAGGCCCAGAGCTGGGAAACAGTGTAGGTAATGCAGGGATGTTAAGCATGAAGCATTGAGGAGCTATGTGGGAACATTGTGCAAGAGGAGTTTGTGAGATCCTGTAGGATGGGATCTTGTATATAGGGATCATGAGGAAGAGCAGTGTCTGACAAGGCAAGGGAAATGTGTTTCTTTGGAAGTGTTTCTGCAAGGTAGAGAAGAGCCTCTGTGCGTGTGTGCATGAGAAGGGACTCAGTCCCCTGGCCTGCTACGGGAGGGGTGTGTGGGAGGCTGTCAGTGGGCTGAGAGAGGCTAAACCTGTAAAGAGACTGCAAGTTTGGGTTGGGGAGAGGTGGGGAAGGACAACACTGAGGACCCCAGTGTTCAGAGAAATGGTGGCATAGGTGGATGCATGCAAGCAGCAAAGCTCCACTTCTAGGACTTGAGGGAGAGCACCCTGTGTTTTTGTATCCAGCTTTCTGTTTGTGAGGCCGCTGTGTAGGTGATGAGATGTTGGGACTAAAAAGGCCTCTGATGCTTGAATGTTTGGGATGGGGAAGGTGGATGTTACTCTGGGAGAGTAGACAAAGCATGCGGAGACACAGATGGGAAGAATCTGCTGTGACAGCCAATTGTGGTTTGTTATTTGGGTATAAAATATTAAGGTGGGATGATTATATGGTTAGTGGTTTAATAGTAAACAAAATGAGGAATCTGAAAACTGTCACGCTGCAAAGAAAGTCAGTCTGAAAGAGTAAGTGGCAGTAGGGAGCTGATCGTGGAACAGTTCAAAGGGAAAGGGAAGATGCTTTTGTTCTCCGGATGCCAAACCTAACTTGGACTTGGAACCTGGCCTGGGAGTAGCCAGGAACCTCACTCTGGGAGAGGAGCATCAAGTCTTGTGGCTCTTACCTTGTGAAGTATGATCTTCTCATTAGTTTTGGCTGTAGCCTCACTGATTTTGGGGCAGAGGAGAGAAGGTTGTCAGGACAAGTTAACTTTGTCTCATTAAGCCTCTGCGTTGGCGACTAGTTGCCCTACTGTCAAAATACAGTTGAAGGAAGCGGGGGAGACAGTTCTTACAGTTTTGAGAGGTTCCAGTAACATTTTTATTTTCCTTGAAAGTATTTTGTCCTCGAATTCTTTGTGAAAAGCCCACACAGACATCATAGGATGCTCTGAAGCATCCTTTAAATGTATCAAGCTTTAAAAGCAGGAGGAAAAAAAACTGATGTAGATTTTCTTCGGTTTTGCCTGAGGATAATATTTGGTCGAAATATTACTCAAAATATTACAATATGCTCAAAATACTACAAAAACAAGTGCTGGGAAGCTAGGCAAGGCATTCAATCAAATAAATAAACCAATCACAGGGTATGGAATGAAAGTATCGATGAACCTAAAGAGCTCTTGGTTTACCTCTCTTGCTTTATGTGGGGGGCTGTACTGCCCGCTTGCAGTCGGTGGCGGGGTCTCAGGTGAGGTTGACATATCCCCCCAGTTGTCCTGTGCTTGCAGCAGAGCTGCGCTGGCGGAAGGGCACATGCCCTCACTCACCCCATGGCAGCAGCCTGACCCGCTTTCTCGTGGGAATCAATCGCAGGGGTTGCTCTGGGGAGATTTTATAGCCATTTTGGACAAGTTGGCGTGATGGGTCTCTTGTGTGGTGGTGTGTCTGGGCTGTTTTTTTTCTTTTTTAACAGTGATCTCCAAAGAGATTATTTTTAATGAATGTGTCCTTTTTTCTTACTCAGAGCATAAAAATGGCTAAAGGGCTCATATTCTTTCCTTGTCTCCCTTGCTGGCCCCTCCTCAAACAACAAAAGAAAGGCAGCTTGCTGCTTCTTTTTTTTCTTTTTTTTTTCTTTTTTTTTTTTTAACTTTGAGTTAGCAACCATGTGAGTTTGGGGGTTTTGAAATTTTCACAGTGGGGTGGGCGCGTTGGTTTTTTGTGGTTGTTGATAGGTTTTTCGAGTTGGGTTTGGATTTTTTTTTGTGTGTGTAGAGAGGGGTCTGAGGATCTCGGGTCTCACAGCACTGTTGTGAACTCTTAACACCTTAATTGAAGGGGTGGGGATGCTGAATCACTAACAAAGACCTCCTTTATCCAAAATGTTAATCAATCATTGACGTTAAATAAGTGTGAACAAAACCAAACAAAAAAAACCCCACCCTAAACAAGTTTTTGTTTAAGTCCCCCTCCCCTTCAGCTGCTCATCTCCGGTCAGGTTAACGTCTGGGATTTTTTCGGGGATGTATTTTTTATGTGCTTGGATTTGGCGGTGGTTGGTCAAAGTCCTGACGCTGACTTCCCCGTCCAATTTTCCCACTACAGATCATTCGGCTCGCAAGATGCGAGAAGGGTGTTTTGGGGGGTAGCTGCAGTCCGCTCCGGTGTGAGGGAAGTAGCTGGGTTTCACACCAGCCCTGGAAACATCTTTTTGTGGCCTGGGGAGGGTGTGTGGATTTTTTTTTTTTTGGCGGGGGGTGGGGGTTGGGGGAGGTGTTTTGCTTTCCTCTCATGTGATCAGTTAATCTGTTTATCGGTCAACGCAGTCTTGTAAGATAGGCAGGACCTCAATTTAAATGTGAAAGAAAATAAATGGGTTTCTGTTCGTACAACCAGAAACTTTGTAGATCTCTCCTGTATATTATGAATAGAAAGGGTGTGGTCTTTTTCTTCCCTGTGCTTCCCCCCCCCCCCCACACCTCATCTTGCATTTCATCTTCACAGTTCGTGAAGTTGCATTGTTTTTAGTTGGGGTTAGTCCACAGCCAGAAAAACGTTTGTCACTAAATATCCAAATATAGAAACTGAGGCAATTATAAGCCACAAGGCTCAAATACTCGTATACAAGAGCTTTTCCGAACGGTTTGTGTTTGAGGTGGATAAGAACGGAGTACCTTTGATCCGCGTTTCCTAGCTTTTCAAAGGATTGCTACTCTGTAATATGTTGACTTTCCATACCTACTTCTACATGTTTCTTTCTGCATATTTTTCCTCTTCAGTTACTGACAAGCTATGTCAATTCTCTTGCTTTAAAAACTACCTATGGCTTAGAAATTTTGTAGATCTTTTACAAATTCAATGGAGGGAAAAAAACCCCAACCCAGAAAGCAAACCACAACAACTTTTATCCTGTGGAGCAATTTACACTCAAGTGAGTATTCAAACTAATTCTCATCTTAAATGTCAGCTCTGTTACCTAGCAGGGTTTGATCTCTTCCGCTTTCTAGAAGTTTACCAGAATTTCTCAGAGCGATGCAGGCAGCCTTCATAAAATCCTTCTATCTAGTTTGTGTGGCCTTGGACTTCACAGAAATCTCTGTGCCTTGGTAAGGTCTGTGGTCTGTTTACATAGATACGAAGTCCTTTAACCCAGCAAGATTTGCTGTGGGCTTGGATTTCCTGCTTACAAGCTCTGCTGGAGTCCCTCTAGTCTTGCTGCTGGCAAAATGAAGGTGTTAACTCAGGTTTTCAGAGCAATTTGTGAATGGAAGGAGACTTTATTGCTGATTTTTTTTTCCCCATTTTCATTCTTTTTTTCAAGCACTGCTCTGCCTGCCATATTTAGAAGTTTTCTACCTGTGCCTTTACTCGTATGTTAGGAATTTTTTGTCTGTCTTGAAAGCTTAATCATTTTGAATCTGGACCTCTTGTGTTCTAGGAGGGACTATACAAGTGCAGAAGAGCAGAAACCTTATCCATATTTTCCATATTTAGGAAATCCAGGTAATCTTAAAAAAAAAAAAATCTATTGGGAGATTTCTGGAGAGTTGCAGTCTTAAGCAACACTAGTTAACAACAACAGCAAAACCCATAAGGTGATATTTTAATGTGTGCTGAATCCAAACAAGCTGTTCCAATCTTGACTTTAATTGACAGTTTTGAAGAAACAGGGCTGTGTTTGGTGACTGTACCCTCACGCATAGGCCTAGCCACCCACCGTTAGTATTTCTTTGGGTGCTAGAGTTGGCTTTTGGGGAGTCCTTGGCGTTTGCGCGTTTTGACTCTGCACCACCCCTCAGCCATATGCTGAAACAGATTGAGGAACTGATCTGGGTTATAAGTAGCCTGGCAAAAAAACATGGCTGTGCTTGGCCTGTATCGGTTTGCCAAACTGGTTCACTATTTGGCCACGCAAACGAGCACATCTGACTGTGTGGTGCAGGGTTGGAGGTAAATACTGGTGTAAGAGTTTTTTAAGTTGGTGCTGCTGCCAAAAGGAATGCCCATCTAACTGTACCCCTAAGAGTCTGCTGAACTTGTTACATATTATTTACACCTGTTTGTTACAGCTTCCCTGCCTGGGACCTTTTCCTTTAGCGCACCTTGTTCTTTTTGCCAAAAATGCTTCCCATCTCTTCACATGATGCAGTATATCCAAAGAGAAGCCCCTCCTTAAGAAGCTTTAAACAGGACAAAAGGACAAGCGTGGTGGTTTAGCTAAGGAAAAGTTTCTGCTGCTTCGAGCCTGTCTGATGATACAGAACATATAGTGTAAATTGATGGTAGACTACTTAGTATGGTTGCAATTAAGCAGTGAAACTCATGCTGTGAGAATCATCAGGAGCAAGAATTCAACAAGAGTTAAAAAGGATCAGATGTCTGTAGGAATATGAAGAATATTCAATTATCATAATCAGTGACAGCAGAAATGTTGGAAGAGGTATTAAGCCTGTGGTCTAAACCTTGATTTTTACTCTGCTCTAACAGATGTGCTTCTATATTGGGAAGGAGAGGGAGGGAATAACTTGTGCCTGGGTTTGCTGTGGAGTTCTTGCACACTTCTCCAGAGACTTGATCGGGATCAGTGTGCAAGATGTGCCATTAAACTGCGTAGGCTTCTGGTTGGATCGTGGTGACCCATCCTGGAATCTGGTCTGATTTACCAAACTGCAGCTGGTGTGAAAAGTGAACTGCTATCAGACTCATTTCTTTTACTCCTACTTCTGTGGGTTGTTTTTACCTGCTCTTTGGCA
Organism: Heliornis fulica; assembly: GCA_013399135.1. NCBI lineage: Eukaryota > Metazoa > Chordata > Aves > Gruiformes > Heliornithidae > Heliornis > Heliornis fulica. The sequence continues at coordinate 1,014,521 of VXBZ01005960.1, forward strand.
GAGACTGATCTGAGCGCTCTGGTTTTGATCTGCTTTGACAACACTCATTGAATTTATTTTAAAGACTGTTATGAAATAGCAGTTTACTGTAGCTGAAGAATGAATGTTATCTCTTCAGAGTAGATAGATGTGCTCCAAGATGCCGGGTTTTTTTCAGACTTAAAAGCGGAGGTGAGCTTTTCCTTGTTTGGCCTCTGAGAAGGAGCTTGTGGAATAGGGAAGGGAGATGGAGACTGGAACTGTAAGGTGGTTGGCTTGCTTGTTTGGTTTTGAAGCTTAAGCAGAATCAATAAAATCCTTTTAAAGGAGGGAATATGGAAAGTTTCTTTGCCAGTGACATAATTTCTTTGAATAAAGCTAGGCTGAGTGGTGGTGGAGCAGTGTCCTCCGAGAGTTCACTGAAATTTGGGTGCTATAGTCTTGAAAACTGTAGAGATTTAGTGTTCCTTAGCGGTACAATCTATGGCAAAAAGGTGTGATATACGTGATAATTTAACTGCATATAGAATTAAAGGGGAGCTTGCTGGTTTCTGTGTTGAGTTCAGAGCAGTTGTGACTTGGGCACGGATAGCCGTACAGCTGCCTGCTCCACTCGGAGCATTTGCAGTTACTCTGGGCTGGTTGTCCTGTTTTCATGGCTGTTTGACTTCTTCAGCAAGCAGTGCTGCTGTATTCTTGCTGCTTAGCTGGCTGGTGGGGCTGTCTGCATAGCAGCAGAGCAAAGGAGGCTTTGGTCGCTGACCCATCTTGTCACTCTGCATGCCTGCTGTTGTCCTCTATGCCTTTTGAACAAAGGGTGCAGATAGCTGTCCTAGCCCGGCTTTAAAAGAGCCCATGGCCCCCAGCCACTCTACTGAGAAGGTAAGTTGGATTTGGTGGCGAACTTGTGATCGGAACCTGGCTTTTAATCTGCCTGCCATTTATCTGCTCGACCACGTTACTTACGCTCTACAAATTGCTTTAAATCAGTAAGTCTGATCGTGTGTGTTGCAGGAAGCCATCTTTGCCACCTTTGCAGTATGTGTAGAATGATGCAAAGCCTGAAGGGAAATCCTTGTTTGGTGGTTCACTGATAAAAACATTGGGTAAGATCAAGCAGCAGACCCTCTCTCTGGTTGCTCAGGGCTATGCTCTCTGCATTTGGCAAAACTGACTGCTTCAGGTGTCTTGCAATCGCTGTTCCACTGCCTGTGAAACAGCAGTATTTTATCTGCGTACCGATCTGGTTTTGTTTGAGGATTGATTAGAAATGTATTTGCAGTGTAATATAAAACAGAGCTGTAGCCTGTTGAGGTGAGCAGCCACAGCTTCTGCAGGGAGACCTGTTAATGTTGGAGAGTTCAGGTAGTCCTACGGATGGAGAAACTCCTACATCAGAACTTTTTTTGTGAGTGGAATAGAGTTTTCCCACCATATTTTATATGTATGCTTGAAAAGGGAATAAAGAACTTCAGGCTGAAATGGCGTGACAGCTTGTTAGCAAGAAAATGCTTTCTTCTGTCTCTTAAATAAAAAAAAAATTAAAAAATAGTATATAAAAATGTAACCTTCTTGTGGTTGGGGATAGAAAGTTGAAATTGTCAGACGAATAGCCACCATCCAGCAGAAATGCTTCTGAATGTTCTTGTGAAAGCCAGCTTTGATTTGACAGTTACGAGTCTTTGAAAACAGCGCTCTGTTTATACAGTACAGTAAATACTTTGAAGTACATTAGGCTTTGCTGTACATGCGTGGCTAACTAGAAGAATATGAAACATGTACATCTTGTGTTGAGGGAGGGAGGATCCCACAGCAGTTGGAATTGCATGCTCTTCATACTTTTAAAAGATCGTGTCAAAGCAGTAGATTTGATAATAAACCTGATTATACAATTCCTTAATTTCTTGTCAAAATAACAGCTTTACGTGCCATGTTTTGAGATCTTTTAGGTGACCTCATGTTATTTATCAAATGTCAGTTTTTCATCCCAGCAGCTTTGATATAATCATGTAGCGTCGTGGAGAACTGTGTACATGCAGTCTTTGCTCGCTGGAATTCTTTGAAGTGCCTTACTCCGTATGAGAGTCACTGCTCAGTAGAAGATCCTACACTTAACGACTAGGAAACCAGAATACAGAACAGTGTTGCTAAGGGTGGTGCTATGTCTAATGTGGGTCTCAATGCAAAGAAATTAGAGGTTCTGCACACCAGGAACGTGTACCCCATGACACATGTCAGCTGGAAGCTGCATGGGATATAGCAGTTCTTCAGCTCTGTCCCCATGGGGGTGCCTGTGTTGAAGCGCCGAGCTCCCTGGGTGCCAGTGCCTGGTGTTAGGAGATGGTGGGAGGGCTCCTGTAAGGGAGAGGGGCAGAAGGATAGCTGGTGGTGATGGGCCCCAGTGGAGCCTGGTCTCACCGACAGTGCCTGAAGGTATCAATCCCTAGGGGAGGGAGCCCCCAAAAACCCCCTCGTTTTGGGGGAGAGACCAGACACCTGTGAAGGTGAAGGTCAACACAGAGGAAGGCGCATGGGTTGCCCCCAGCAGTTCTGACAGACCTCACGTGTGATGTCCCCTTGCAGCATACTGGGGAATTACTGCTTGCTGTAGCACTGGGTTCTCCTCGGAGGAGGTCTGTCCTATGCTGACCCATCCCAGCCCCACTTGGCTTATGGAAACTGACAGGAGTGCAGCCTGAGGTTATGCCTGAGGACTGGTTCTTATCTTCCATTCTGAAGCCTTGTGAAAGGGTGCTGAAATAAAAAGCTTGGGTTTTTTTCTGTGCTGAACTGATAGGGGCTTATTTCCCCACAAACCTTTTTTTAAACAGTCTGGTGTTACTGTATGTTGGAGAACAAACCAGTGTCTCCTTGTCTCTACTTCCCATCCATTATTTCTGCATATGTTCTGGTTTTTTTTTTCTTTTCCCCTTCCCCCTCTCCACAGATCAGTTTCTGAAGAATGGGCTGCTGGCAAGTGATTACAGGTGTCTTTTCCTATAGCTCTTTGTGCTGATGGCCCTACTTAAATTTGAGGAAAAAAAAAGTCCAACCCAGAGAAGTAAGGGGAAGGAGATCACCTCTGGCTCCGAACACATTACCTACTTCCCGAAAGTAAATGAAGTTTTGACAGAAGGCACAGCTATGAAAGCAGTCTGCAGGAAGCTCTAGCGTTAACCACCACACTCCTGCACATAATGCTGACTGATGCTGGGGCTGCTAACTGCTAACATGGTGTAGTAAGCTGCGGAAGGCTGTCATATATTAGGGAAATACTGTTAAAACATTTCTTGAAAAATCCCTTATTGCCAGAGCTTTTGATCTTTTATCAGTGTTAACAATAGTAGGAACTCTAGAGCAGACAGGCTGCTGCTAAGGTAAGTGATGCTCCACATAAAGTGCTTAAAACTCCAGCTGCAGTGTACATAGGCTGCTCCCAGCATTGCTAACATTGGTGAAACCAAGCTGGAGAACACTGGGGCTGAACTGAGGTCAGTGTGACGTCGTGCTGTGCTACAGGTTACGTGACAGTGTACCTGATACCCTGACAACAATTTGGTTGACCTGTATCTCTGCAAGTGCTGCTGATGTTGGCAAAGCTGGAATGGTGTAAGCAGCAAGGGGAAGCATTCGTGACATTCTTGTAGAGAAGTGGACAGCTGAAGCTTATGATTTGGATTTTCTTAGTGTTTTTCTTTTGGCATTTTTCCACCCTAAACTGATTTCTGGAACTGTATCAGAATTTGCCAAGAGTGTAGAAATTGAAGGGGACTGTAGTTGGCCAGGTACACCTCGAATCTGCTCGCTGGTGTCCGTTAAGTGTCTATCTCCTCCATTACTTTGGGGAAGGAGTTGTGGAAAGAGTTGTAGAGAATCAGAAACTGTTTAGGACAGCTATCCATCCCCAGAGTATTAAAAACACACTGAAGTGTTGTTAGGGCACTAAAACTGAAGTTTCGCATGTATGTAGTTGTTGACAAAAAGCATTACTCGCAGCTCCTAAAAGTGGTGGTTATGAGTGTAATGATTGCATTCCTGTTGCAAAAGATTATTTTAGAATGATTTAGAATGCCTAAAAAGAAGAATTACTTAACCTTTACAACATGGCTACTGTTGGTTATACATGTGCTTGTCAGAGGGAGGAAGGAAGAGACTTGTCGATGGAGGTACCATTGTCCAAGAGCAGGGGGTGGTTACATGAGACATGTCATAAAAGAGCCTTTGGGTTTGTTTTGTGCTTTGTCAGTGATTGTCTTGACTACATGACATGTGTGCTTTTTAAGGATGGAGAGCAAAAGGTCGGATTTTGTGTGTCCCTGTTTTGAATGGACTTCAGGAGAAACTGGTTCTTTGAGGAACGTCCATGTGTAATGATAGAAGCTGAGGGGAAAAAGTATGGAAGAGAGTATCTGCACTGCCTTACTCCAGATGATGTGGATGCGTAGGCATGGGTAGGCTCAACTGAGCCACGTTTGAATGCCCATGCATACTGAATTTCCACAGAAGTGATTAAGTATATCCTGTAGTTTCTGGGATGGTTATCCTGTGGTCCTAAATTCTTAATCTGAACTACTCAGAGGAACTTCTCTTCCTTGTAATGGTGTAAAATTTTGCCTACTTTTCCCTATCAGTATGCTTGTAGGTCATCAAGGTGTTAATTTTAAGTAAGGCTATCTTTGCTTAGCCCCTTTGTCTGTGCAAGACATGGAGGTAGTTGTGGGAAAACCCTGCCCTTGTTTTAGAAGTTAACAGAGAGGTGCATACAAGAGGAGTTATTTTCTCTGCAGAGGTTGCAATGAGCCTAGTGCAGATTGTGTAGTCCCCATATTCATGTAGCAAAATGAGTTTGGATGACAAGGTCTCAATTCTATTGTTTGAGAGTCACTTCTGGTATGAGACCACGAGGAAAGAGGTAAGGTGCAGACTTGGGATTAGCAGCAATTTCTCTGACATGCATAAGGAGTAGTTCTTGGCTTTGGGAAACTGAGGACTTTGTGTATGCCATCATTTTTTTACTGCCAAGATACATAAATAGAAATGTCTCTGCTGTTTCAGGGTGAAGACCATCTAGAATTTTGTGACTGTTTAGTTGCTATCTAATCAGTCTAATATTAGTGAGTCAGGTCTTGATGTTGAGAAAATGATTTCTAAGTAAATGGGATTTGTGGCTTATTAGGGAATGACAAAACATGGAGGTTTTCCCAAATCAGCAGGTGTTTTGGGTAGAATATGGTCTATGTATCATACAAAGTGCCCCTGGTGCAAGTGGCCACCATGTTTCTGACTGATGTAGAACATGAATAAATCAGCTGGAAGTCTATTGTGCCCTTTGATTAAAGGATGAGAGCTGCAAACCCTGCAGTGGAAGGAGCCAAGACAGTAGGTAGTCAGACCACTTACTGATGACTTGTGTAGGCAAGCAGTGTTATGTTTTGACCAGGTGACCTGCGTATTAATACTGTGTCTTTAGATCCAGCAGTTCTTTAGGTACCTGATGTATTTTCTGTCCCTGCTAAGAAAAAGAGCAGAGAGACTTGTCAGGAGAAGGATGCGAGTTATCTGAATAACCAGCTTAAGCCTGTCCATGCCTGTGCCATTGGTCACTACTGCTGCCTTTGTGCCAGCGCCAGTGAGCGTGTGGCCACCTGGTTGGCTGAAGCAGGAAGCTTGTCTCTTGAAGATGATTCATATCTTGTTTAGAGTGAGTTTTCAGCTGTGTCACAAGTGCCTAGTGATGGCTGAAAGGGATAGAGTTGGGTACACTTAGTCTGGTTACACTGCTTTCCTGGGTCCAGCACACACTCGGTGGTGTACAGAAAGTAATGCGAGTGGGTCCAGTACTCGTACTACAACCACGTGCTTTATGCACTCAAGGCAAAGGATGATGAGGAGGACAGCTTTTGCTGAAGAGATATAGGTAGATTTAAAGGTATACTTAAAAGCCCACAGTAGGAGGGATTTTACCTAGAAATAGGGACTGGTTCAGGGGATGGAAGAGTATCTTATGTCCCCATATCCTTAAGCGTCATGGGGAGTCATGTGGGGGCTGTAGAATACTCGCATCAATTCATCTATTTGCTTTTACTCTTATATGATCTTAAGGGAGTCTGATGGTTCAGTAAAAGCATTGAATAACACTTCCTGCATCCTCCTTGTTTCCCAGTTGCACTCTTTATCGGTGAGGTGTGTAATCAAATACTTTATTAAATAGCAGCTTATTAAAAAGTAAGGTGCAGTTCAGCTGCAGGGGTGCAAAATGAGCAAACGCTTAACAAAACTAGTAAGTGCAGCACATGGTGAAAACCAGTGGTAGCTCTTGGGCTGTTCTGGGTGTCATGGAGTCACCTTTTGCCAGCGCAGCCGTTCTCCCTCTTACATGGCTGACTGAGGGTCAGAGAAATAGGCTGGGCCCTTCCCAGTAAAATTGCACTGAAGGAGCGCTGAAGTCAGCTGATTAATTGCCTTACCCCACCTCTCTGGTCGAGTGGGGAATCCGCTGGTGGATGCACATGGAGAGGTTTCTTTCCTGGTGGCTGTCAGGATAAGCAGTTGCTCTGACAGCTCCTGCTGCTGGTGCTGCTGCTTGGTCCCTCCTGAAACTGCTGCTCTTCCCGGAGTGGTCCCTTCCTCCACTCTCTTCTTTCTCTTCCACTCGACTACCACAGGTACAATCGAGGGTGCTGGCTCAGCTTGCGTACAAAGTCATCATTTGTTTTCTGTAGCAGCAGGTCTCTAGTCTTTTTTCTTTTTCCGTGCTGATTTTGGGCTCTCGCCACCCTCAGTCCAGCAGAGACTGGCAGTCTCAGAAAGGCCGTGGGAAAAAAGAAGTGTGCTCTTTCTTGTATGTAGAGAAAGAGGTTTCTTGCCTTTAATGCTTCGTGTCACAGTAAGGCCACAAGTTTGATACTTTTATCTACTTGGTATGCCTTTATTTCATCTCTCCACATTCTCCTTCTCAAAGAGGGAGAAAAGACTGAAGTGAATCAGTGATAACTGCAGCTGTTCGTGCCGAAGCAGCCATAATGCTGTACACCTCTAAGTAGCCGACTGCTTGTCACTATGAGGCTGCTCCAGTTTATGGCATAAAGGAGGAGCAAGCTACTTTGGGTGCGTTTTTCCTTCTGTTTCCTGTACAAGAATATGGTGGCTAGTTCATAGAGGTACAGGGGTGGTTCATGAGTAAGCTGCCAAAAGGTAAGCTAAGACATGGTTTCACATCTTGTTAGTTACTCTGCAGTTGCTGATTGTGTACATGCTCTTGCCCTTTTGATCTTAAATTCACTGTGAAGCTGTCTTGTGCAGACCATGGGCTAAGGCTGTGGAGGTGAGCAGCAGAGGTAGTAAACTAGGAGAGGGGATGGAATTGCATTGCAATAACCATCCGGATGGCCTTAACCATGGGTTGCGCCTGATAATTTGTGTCCCCTTTGCAGCCCTGAGCTGCAGGGTCTGTAAGGATGCCCTGCTCCAGCGCTTTGTCAAGCAGGACTTGAATGTTTCAAGCAATAGAGCTCTGACTGTTTTTGCTGCGATAGATTCTCTCCATCCTGATATGTGCTGGTGTTCGCATGTTTTCCCGGCCAAGGGAAGAGGTGATTTCTGTCACAGCTTTGATAGAGGTGTGTCAGTATTGGCACTGGCATGGCTTAGCCTGTATTGTTTTGCTGGGTGGGGTGGGGGAAAGGGGAGAGGAGATATAACTGGGTAATTGGATTCAGAGATGATAGTGCTGCTGTGGTAGGTTTTACTGGATGAAGCGGCTTGTTGCGATAATGTTTGCTTCAGCTTCTGTCTGCAGGTGTGACTTGGCTAGATAAGGATGGTCTATCACGGTGGTGATTTCATTGTTTGATTTGGCTGGACTGGGTGGAGAATGTAGCTGCATTGTTGGGACTAGCTTTGTAGTTTGGTTTTGTTGAAATGGATTGCATGGCAGTGCATTGCTACATTATTAAGGTGAAGCTGCAGTAGATAATAGTTGGAGAATGTTGGAGGGAAGAGAATATACAGAGAGTTTCATGGTGTACAGCTATTTGAGCCTCAACAGCTCCCATGCTCCTTTTGGGAGATCTGATCAGCAGAATGCATTGGGATTGTGCAGAGAAGCTCTGGTAGTGACTTCACTTTGCAGTGTACTTTAACTGCGTGCTGTGTAAATAGCTGAGAGTGCTCTGAGGGACCGCGCTAGCCCTGGCGGTGTGAATGTTGTCTGGTTTCATACCGTGCTTGCAGCCCCTCCAGTTTTCACAGTGGGTGAGGAAGAAGCTGGCAGGTAGCTACTCTGTCTTTCTTTACCGACCTTAAATTCACCATTAAGCCGTTCCTCAGAGTCCACTTTTTCTTATATTACTGAACTTTCAGGCCCTTAATTAGCCCCTTAGTTAGGTGGGGCTAACTCCTCTATCTTGAGCAAACTTGCAGTATGTCTTACTCGGGAAGGTTTGCGGTTGGATTCTCTTCTCTCCCTGTAGCATAGCACAATGATGTGAAGTAAGAGCTGCCAGAACAGTAGATAGTGCTTCTTCCTTCTGAGACCTGCCTGGATTTCCTCTGGATGTGATTGGCTGGCTTCACCTGATGTGTGGTGGTTATATGTTGTCTGGCAGTGGGGGAGGGCTGTATATATGAAGCATGGGGCTTTGGCAGAAGTTGCTGGGCACATAGTGAGGGGAGGGTGAGCCTTTGAAGAGTGATGGGTGCAGAGAAGGAGAGTGTGAAACGTCCGAGCTTTGTGTCAGCTTCTCTCAGCACAGATTTGCTCATGGACATCCGGCGAGCTCAAATGTGGGAGTGCTGAAGCGGGACTGACCTATTTCCCCTCCATGTGCAGCATGTATCCTCAGACTCTTCCAGTCTGACGGTGACTTTTCCAGTGCTGACAAATCTCACCAGTCTGAGCAGAGGCTGCCCCTTGTCAGTGGTTCAGAGCAAGCATGGGAGGGATGCACAGCTCAGCTGTACATTCTTGGTGAAACTCTTCCTCTCTCTTCTTTTTCCAGGTGGTCTTTTCTTGTGAGACGAGTGGTTTGCAACTCATGGCCTCCACAATGAGTACTGCTGTGTCGTGACACCAGGGGTCTTGGTAAGCTTCTTTTTGGAAAGGCAAGGACCTATCCTGTCTTGGCAAAGGCGGGTCTGTTGTCTCTTGTCTCAGCAGTTGAGGTTTGAAGTCATTTTAAGCTGTCCAGATTGTAAGCTGCAACCAAGTGGGGTGAGGCTACTTATACACCTGTTCTCACCTCCCCCTTTCCTCTTGCAGTTGCACTGATGTAGTTACATGATCAACCATATCAGGGAACTGATCCAGCTGAATAGAGATTCCTGCTGTTTCCCTTGGGTTAGTTCCCATTCAGATGTTTCCCTGATCAGCTCAAGAGAGAGGTGGTGAGAATGGGCCGACAGTTGAACCATCCCTTTTCCCTGCAGCCATTGCCTAGCATACCTTAAAGCAATCCTGAAAACATAACCTTGGCTGTAGCTTGCCAAAACATCCTGTAAAGTGGCATTGACTATTCACTGCCTGTGACCCTACCTCTAATTCTAGAGCAGCGATAAGGGCTTTGCTATGGCAGGCAGATTCCAGCTACAGAAATAAATTTCTCTAGAGCTTTTCCATTATCGAACCATAGATTCCCAGCCATACGTATACTGGAAGTGCATTTAGAAAAATCACAAGGCTTTCAGTTTCCCATTATGAAAGTTGGTACATTCCCAGTATGCAGAAACGAGAGCTGGAAGAAGCCGAGTAGCGGTTGCTCCACCAATTAATATATTGATGTATCCTTTATCGCTCTCCCTGGTAAGAAAGAAATTTAAACCGAGATTGGAAAATACAGTTCCCTTGCAGAGTGTATCAGTTCTGGTAGGCTGAAGGTACATATATATTGGATAATAAAAAAATAGGGTTAAAAAGCTGGAGGTTTTTTCTCCTGTGAAGTACTTAAAAGTTTGGTGAGGTCAGAAATACTGTGCAGCCAGCGTGATCCTGATTCTGTTCTTCATGTCTTCTCATTGCACTGTTCAAGGCTGGGAGTCTGAGAAAACTTGTAATAAAAGGTAGTGTTATAATGTGTAAACATGAAAAGGGGGAAAGCAGAGAATGGAACAACTTGAACACTTAAGTTCATCACACAGACATCTGCATCTTTCTTTTAGCAGAGCTCTGCTCACTTTTTTTTTTTTAACCTGAAAATCACGGTGTTTTCAGTCACAACTTCACCTTAATTGAAGACCACTGAGTTCCACTGACTTTTACTGATGCATAAATCTCTTTTCAAAAGTGAAATTGAGTGCTGCTGGTAATGTTACAATGTTGGTGTCAAAACAGAAGTAGGAGCCAAATTTGCATAAGAAAATGGTACAATTTAGATACTTGTGAAGGTGTTCTCTCTTGTCTGTGTGTGTGTAGCACCAGCTCCAATTACAGCATGATGATAGTAACAATAGTAGGAGATTAACTCCAGCATTGTTCTCAAAATCACGGATAACCAGCTGATAGGCCCAGAGAGGCATGAGCATCCTGTGGTGAGTGTGGCTCAGGCTGGAGTTCATCTGTGTAATGTGAGGCATTAAAAATGAGACCTTTATTGCAGAAACATTTCCCACATTAATGGATTTGTGCAGCACAGTGGAGGTGAGAATAGGGAGCGGGATGATTTTTCTCTGTGTCACAGAGGCAGTGTGTGGCAGAGCAGAGGATTTTTGGAGATGTTCCATAAAGCTCTGCATTGACTGCAGCATGGAGCTCTATCAGGTTAGGCTACAGCAGTGCAAAGTCACTGAAAAGTAAATGTCACAACTTCACAAGATGTATTTGAGGAAATGGAAAACCATGGTGCTCAACACTACAAGCTACTGTTAACTTTCCTTGGCCACAGGTGGTCATGTAGTAGGTGCCTGTGTTTCTTAATCCTCTGGTGTCAGTATGTCAGTGAACCAGTTTTTGTGCTCTAAATGCAGTTTGAACAGTAGTTTCTTCGTTAAATTCGAGACACTCCCAATGTGGTGAGGTTTATTTTGTTTCATTTGATATTCACAGGAAGAAACTGCTTCTTTGGTGCTGAGAAGGAATACTGGGAATATTTACATTTGAATAATGTTTAACTAGCAATGCTTAATACATTAACAATAAATCTTGGTTAGATTCTAAATTAAGTGGATTTGCATCTGAGTAGGTGAGATGAACAGAAGAGATGTTGTTGAAACATAAACAAGACAGAAATTTGTTCCAAAATAATTTAGCCCAAAGGACGTAAACAGTAACGTTCAATAGTTTCCTCCCCCAGAAACAGTTTTATGTGCCTTGTTGCCTGCGTCATGCATACTGTTTCTTAGCAATTGAAAAAGTATTGTATGTTTTGGGGTTTGGTTTTTTTGGTGGGTGGGGTTTTTTTTTTTTAAAGTCTCCATAGTCTGTGCAGTGTTGCTGAGCAAATTTAGAGGGTAGTTCTCTAGTGATCTTTTGGCCTTTCTAATAGATATAATGAGTGACTAACTCATTACTCTGGTATTTCAGAGTAATCACAGCGTAGCTGGTTGCTTACAAGTGGTCGGGAAGGCATTTTATTTTATTTTCCTCCCTTTGTGCAGCCCTTAGCACACATCATTGAACATATGTCTAGTTATATTGGACCGAGGAGACAGAAGAGATTTGAGTGGAGTTTATGTTCTTAAGAAATACCAGATTACGGCCATTCACAGGGGAATTCTGTATAGCTAAGTCATGTTGGAGATCTGTAATTTTGGCTTCCTACTGACTTGCCGTGAGGTGTCTTCAAGCTGAGCACAGATGCAGAATCGAAGCGCTTCCCTGTTTTGTTGACTCCAGAGCGAGTTGCTTTGGATGAAAGGAAGATGGCCTCGCTGCCTGTAAACTGCACGGCCAGCCAGGGCTGCCTCCGGTTTGAAATGCCACGTGAAAGCTTTTCTTTCGTCTTTTCAGTAACTGGGGGGAGAATTTCCATTTACTGCCTCACCCCAGCCACATCTGCTTGGAAAGTTCCTCACTGGTTTTCTGTTCTCTTCCTGTGGGGCATTTTTTTCACAGTGTGCCCTGGAGATGCGAGACTTCCCCTGGGCAGCAGGAGGCACACGTCTAGAGAATGCTGGAGCTGCAGGAGGGAAGCACCCAGTGCAAAACCAGAGAGGAGCAAAGAGAAAAAAGGCAAGCAGACAGCCAGCATTGAGAGAAGCGGGTGGCAGAAAGTGCTTTGACACTGCCTCTGGCAGCACGCTCCCCAGAGGAACTTGACGAGAGCCCATCTGCATGCGTGTGAGACTGTGAGCTCAGGATTTCTGTCAATGCATTCCAGTAACCCCAAAGTGAGGAACTCCCCGTCAGGCAACACACAGAGGTAAGGAAAAGAGCCTGCAATCAGCCACTCTGGGTTCATGTGTGATGCTGTCCCTACTATGCTGCGTGGCTTAGTGGTCCTCATTTGTGCTCCCGTTGGACCCACCGAGCACCTGAGTGCTGGCTGCACAGTCCTGGACCAGTCTCCACCTTTGCAAGGTCCAGGATGGGCTGAAAGGTGTAAACTTGAGAGGTGTGGATTCTGCCTGCCTCCCTTCCATCAGGTGTCTGAAAAGGAGCTTAAACATGCTTTTTCTGTTTGTTTTGGGTTTAGTTGGTTGGGTTCTTTTTCTTTCCCCTCTTCTAATTATCTGTTTCCCCGAGGGGAAGTTGGGCAGCAGAAGGTCTCTCTGTCTGTACTTTCACACAAAACATTTTCTCAGTTTTATTGGCCTGAACAGCCTGGAGAACTGATCAACTGTGCTCTGAGATCCTCTGCATCATTCACCTGCCAGTGCAGCAGGTCAGCATCTCTCCTCTGCTAATTTGGAAGGGGAAAAAATATGGAAGCGAAGCATTGTCCAGGGGTTTAGAATAGTCTGATTGACAGCATTCTCGAGCTTGATTATTTACTCCTAGAGGTCACCTGGAACTTAAGAGTAATTCAGAGGGAATGAGTTTCTCTGAGTCAGGTGTGTGTCCAAAGGAGGAAGCAGCTTGTGCAGGTCCCACAGTTGAGGATGCTAGCAAGCGCTGCCTGTTGGAAGCGGCAGCGATGATGGGGAAAACAGTGCAGAGGATTGGATAGCAACGGAGTGACTGGAGGATGAGGAGGGAGGGTTGGCTAGAACATGTGTAAAACTCAGAGGAACACAGTATTTTTTTGGATGCGATGTGCTGAATCGAAGAAGGAAGAAAAGACTGAATTTCCTTTGGCAAATTAAAGAGGCTTCATCTTCCCCATTTTGCAGGAGTGTACAGGGAGGTGGTATCCTGCTCTTTCCGTATTCAGAGGCAGGTTATAGCTGGTTTAATTGTTTTCACGGTCAGAGGTTTGTGTTTTCCTGGCAGCTCGCCCCAATGTATGATGAATGCTGCAGTAATGCTGGGTTTTCCTTGTGCTCCCTGTAGAACTGGATGGGGAAGTGTGAGGGAGGGAGCGGGGGGGCGGTGGTCTACTCTGATCAGAGCTGCAGCATACAGTTGGGGTCCAGGAGAGTGGTGAGGTGAACTTTATTGCGCCTTACTTGTTTACTCTGAGCCGGTCTTGGTGTGAGGTGCTTCTCTGTGCACATAGAAACCGTTGTCTTTATTGACAGAAGCCCCAGAGGTAGGTCCTCATGTGACAGCGGTTCCTGGGATCTGGCAGGTCTGTAAGCTTGCCCTAGTGCCTTCTTGAGCAATGAGATCCCATCTTGGATAATAACACTTTCAGGGCATGTTCAAAAAAGCACCTGCATGACTCTAAGCTTGCAGGCATTTTTTATTTGTCAGCAATTGTCTTAGCTTGCAAAGGTGCAGTTTCTCTTTCTCTCTGATCTGTTCCTGTAGGGCTGAATGAATCCTTGGTGTGATTGTCACTTTGTTTTCCTTTTTCCTTTTCCCTTTTTTTTGGTTTTTTATTTTTTGTTTTTTTTTTTGTTTTTTTTTTGTTTGTTCCATCCCCAGTAGCCCCAAATCAAAGCAGGAGGTGATGGTCCGTCCCCCTACAGTGATGTCCCCGTCTGGCAACCCCCAGCTGGATTCCAAATTTTCCAACCAGGGCAAACAAGGGGGCTCCACCAGCCAATCCCAGCCCTCTCCGTGTGACCCCAAAAGTGGAGGTCACCCCACCAAAGTGCTCCCTGGCCCAGGTGGGAGCATGGGGCTGAAGAATGGGGCTGGAAACGGTGCCAAGGGGAAGGGGAAGAGAGAGAGGAGCATTTCGGCAGACTCCTTTGAACAGAGGGAAGCTGGGACTCCTAATGATGACCCTGAAATCAAAGGTATGTTTGCCTGGAGTCGTGCACAGATGCAGACAGTCAGTCTGAGTCCTCTATGAGATGGAAAAGCACTACGTGAATGTCAGCAAAGTGTTGTTTGAGGTTCTCTAAGTTCCAGCCAATGAAGTCTAAAGGTCTTGAGAGCAGGTGAAGGGGAGAGGTTGTCATAGTGGGAATCAGTTCACGCTCAGTTAAAGCCCAGACCTGACTCTGGTGGGAAAGTTCCTTTGTAATTCTGAAACTCCCTGTGAGGATTTGAAAGCACAAATTCAACCTGTTGCTTTCCTGCTGGCCTTTGGCCTTTCAGGAACTGCTCTGGTGTAACTGGGGTTTTAAACAATATGCGAGCCTGTTTTGTCAACACAGATACATAACCCGGAGTGCCCTGACTAGTAACGCCAGCCAGAGTTGGGATTTCTGTGTTCTGTTCCTGGTTCAGTCATTGCTTCTGTGAAGCAGTGCAAAACCAGACTAGATGTGAGCTGTTCATCTTTCCTTTGGTGTCCGTTTTCTAGGTCACCTGGCTGAAGGGAAAAAAAACCAAACAAGCAAAACAACAACAACAAAAACCCCAAACCACTGAACCAAACCAAAACCCATACTCAAAACAAAACAAACCCAAACAATAAAAACAAAACAAAACAAAAAAATTAAAAAACCCAAACAAAAAAAAAAACCCAACAAAAAAGAAAAAAGTGCAGAATGTTCTCCTTGGGCAAAGAGATATTTGTATTTGTGCATTTCAGTGTGTAGTTTTCCCGGTCTTCTGCGTGGATGTTACAGAGTTCAAAATTCTCAGCTCTGAGAACTACCACTTGCCTTGGAAAGGGACAATGTGAGCTCTCACAGTGGTGCCTGAAGGGCAGCATGTCGTTAGAGGGAAGATGCATGGTGTAACAGAAGAATTGCCTTTAGTGGCACTTGAGGGAAAAGTGGGAAATTTCAGAGGAGGAAAAGCTCTGATCAGTTTCCAGAAATAGTTTCCAAAGCTCTCCCAAGGTAGTGATTCCCCTCTTTTCTTCTTTGTCCCTTTCCAGACTGCAATTCTGCTGATCATGTGAAGTCCCAGGATTCTCAGCACACACCACACTCCATGACTCCTTCAAATGCTTCAGCCCCAAGGTCTTCCACGCCTTCCCATGGCCTGACTGCCACTTTGGAGCCAGCAAGTGGGCAGAAGACTCCATCCAAAGTGGTTTACGTCTTTTCTACTGAGATGGCCAACAAGTAAGTAGGTAGATGCTTGAATGTCTTCAGGGAGCGGGGCTTATATTTGTGCTCCCTTTTTAGGAGATTCTCAAGTGCACTTTCTTCAAGTGTGTTCTTTTAGCAAAAAGTCATTACTTGTTTTGGGGATGCTGAAGGGACTGGAGTGGAGTATTTTACTATCTCTTGGCCTCAGAGAAGTAATTACTTATTCCTTTGAGGTGTGGGGCTTTGGGGTTTTCTTTGTATTTGGTTTTGGGTGTTGTTTTTTTTTTGTTGTTATGTTTGTTGGGTTTTTTTTGAGCAAATGCTGGTAGATAATTGTTTTGCAATGCATGCAGTGAGTAGCAGCCAGGATGGCTTAAACTGAGACATAAACTCTGAATGCTGATGAGTTTGTAGACGTAAGCATTTTTTTCTGCTGCTCATCTAGAGTGAAATATGTGTGGTTATGTCTTTCCTTCAGCTGGCAGAAGGGAGATAGAAGGGAGGGTGGTTAAGAAAAATTGATTCTTGGCTTCAACTGTGCATCTGTCTGTCTATCTTTGCAGAGCTGCAGAAGCTGTGCTGAAGGGACAGGTGGAAACCATCGTGTCCTTTCATATCCAGAACATCTCAAACAGCAAGGCGGAACGGAACACTGTACCCTTGGTAGGGAATACCTGCATGTGGGTGGGAAGGAAAACAGAAAATGTGCTTGTGTGTGTGATTCAGAGAGGTGGATGGTTATTTACCCTCTGCAATAAGTTTCAGGGTGGAAGAGACAGACAGACAGTTGTTGTTCTAGCTTTCTGCAAATAAATGCGTTGGATCATACAAAGAAGAGTTTGAGTCTTGTGGTATTTGGGTAGTGTATTTGTGACCCATTGCTCGTGCTGAGCTAGCACAGAAACGAAGGGTGCCTGCTGTAATGCTTGAGCAAAATAGGTTTTTTGCATGGCCAAGGTACTGCTCTGTGATAGCTGCATGAAGGCTACCCTTCCTCGCAAAGCGTGGGCTGGTGGGGTTTGAGACAGGACTTTTACACCACTACTTATGTGGCACAGCTGTAAGAAAAGCGAGTGACAGCATGTGGCTTTCTCTTGCAGAACCCCCAGCTCACTGCACTTCGGACTGAACCCAAGCCCCTGCCGCAGCCTCAGCCCCCCGCTGCCCAGGACCAGAACCCACCCCAGAACGCCAAAATGCAGCCGACTCCACCTGTGTCAACGCCGGTGTCCAAATCCAGTGGCCCCCCGTGTCCCATAGACCAGGACAGTCCCAGCGTGGAGAGCAAAGTGATGTCTGTGGGCAGCCCTGCCAACTCTACCCCGTTGCAGACAGAAGGATTTGGACAGAGTTCAACCCCCAATAATCGAGCGGTTAGCCCGGTTTCACAAGGTAGCAACAGCTCTGCTGCAGACCCCAAAGGCCCTCCCCAGCAGGTGTCTGGTGGAGACCCGTCCAGTTTGGGGGAGAATCCTGATGGACTGTCACAGGAGCAGCTGGAGCATCGAGAGCGCTCATTGCAGACCCTGAGAGACATACAGCGCATGCTCTTCCCTGATGAGAAGGAGTTTGCGGGAGGGCAAAGTGGGGGTCCACCCCCAAATGCTGGGGTGCTGGATGGTCCCCAAAAGAAACCCGAAGGGCCGATACAGGCCATGATGGCTCAATCCCAAAGTTTAGGCAAAGGGTCAGGGTCTCGGACAGATGGAGGGGCTCCATTTGGCCCTCAAGGACACAGGGACATGCCCTTTTCCCCAGATGAAATGGGGCCGCCACCAATGAACTCCCAGTCTGGACCCATAGGCCCAGACCACCTGGACCACATGACTCCTGAGCAGGTGGCCTGGCTCAAGCTGCAGCAGGAGTTCTATGAGGAGAAGAGAAGAAAGCAAGAGCAGGTGGTCGTGCAGCAGTGTTCCCTGCAGGACATGATGGTCCATCAGCATGGGCCTCGTGGGGTGGTCCGAGGCCCTCCCCCTCCCTACCAGATGACCCCTGGGGAGGGCTGGGGACCTGGGGGTCCAGAGCCCTTCCCTGAAGGCATGAACATGTCGCACTCTTTACCCCCCAGGGGTATGGCCCCTCATCCCAACATGCCTGGGAGCCAGATGCGCCTGCCTGGTTTTGCAGGAATGATGAACCCTGACATGGAGGGCCCCAATGTCCCAAATCCCACGTCTCGGCCTGGGCTGTCGGGAGTTAGTTGGCCAGACGATGTGCCAAAAATCCCAGATGGCCGAAACTTCCCACCTGGCCAGGGTGTCTTCAGCGGCCCTGGCCGAGGGGAGCGGTTCCCCAACCCACAGGGCCTGCCTGAAGAGCTCTATCAGCAGCAGCTGGCTGAGAAGCAGATGGGCCTCCCTCCCAGCCTGAACATGGAAGGCATCAGGCCTGGCATGGAGATAAACAGAATGATGCCCTCCCAGAGACACATGGAGCCTGGGAACAACCCCATCTTCCCTCGCATGCCGGTGGAAGGGCCCATGAGCCCCTCCAGGGGGGACTTCCCGAAAGGAATGCCCCCACAAATGGGTTCCAACAGGGAGCTGGAGTTTGGGATGGGCCCTGGCAGCATGAAGGGGGACATGGGTATGAATGTCAGCATGGGCTCCAACCCACCCCTGGTCCCTCAGAAGCTGAGGGAGGCAGGAGTTGGGCCAGAAGAGATGATGAAACTGCGCCCCAGTGTCTCGGAGATGCTCTCCTCTCAGCAGAAAATGGTGCCATTGCCATTTGGGGAGCACCAGGAGTATGGCATGGGTCCCAGGCCTTTCCTTCCCATGTCTCAGGGCCCAGGAGTCGGTCTCCGAAATCTCAGAGAGCAGATCGGGCCTGACCAAAGGACTAACAACCGGCTCAGCCACATGCCGCCACTACCTCTCAATCCCACCAGTAACCCTAATAGCCTCAACACTGCTCCTCCTGCTCAGCGCAGTCTCGGCCGCAAGCCCTTGGATATCTCCGCAGCCAGTCAGGTGCATTCGCCGGGAATCAACCCTCTGAAGTCCCCAACGATGCGCCAGGTCCAGTCTCCCATGATGGGGTCTCCCTCGGGGAACCTCAAGTCCCCTCAGACGCCCTCCCAGCTGGCAGGAATGCTTGCAGGCCCCACTGCCGCAGCTGCCGCTGCCTCCATTAAGTCCCCTCCTGTCTTGGGGTCTGCTGCTGCTTCTCCTGTCCACCTCAAGTCTCCGTCTCTTCCCGCACCTTCTCCTGGATGGACTTCATCTCCAAAGCCTCCTTTGCAGAGCCCTGGGATTCCTCCGAACCACAAGGCATCTCTCACCATGTCCTCTCCAGCCATGCTGGGAAACGTGGAGTCAGGTGAGTGCCACCTCTGCTAGCTGGACTGGGGTCTTTGGTTTGCATTGCACTACCTCAGAGTGTGTGGCAAAGTGCTGTGAAGGGAAGGAGGCTTCTTGACAGGCAGCAGAAGCTGGATGGTGGTATGCTGGTTGGAGGGAGGAGGCTGTGCCTAGGCTCTGCTGGCTGGCTGAGTGGAGCGCCAGCGTGTTCCCTCCTCCCACTGTAGTTATGGGTTTGTACTGTGTGTTGGGGTGAGGGCTTGGTCGCTCAGGGAACATGGAAGCAAAAGACTAGAGTCAGGAGGTGTGAAAAAAGATGTGGGAGAAATCTCTCCTTGGAGTGAGTTTTGGCCCTTCAGCATTAGATCCTGGTTTCTGTAGTTTTGGGGAAAAGATCCTGCTGCTGATGTAAAACACGTTGAAATAAAAGGCTGTAACAGAGCCAAGCCAAGTGCAGTTAGACAGTTGGTCGTGTATCTGAGCATGGCTCAGGTATGATTAGAGCTTTCTATGTTTGCTGCCACAAATGGAGGGAGAGGATCAATGGGCTGACACCAACTGATGAGGATCAATAAGGCCCAGTACCTGGGACATAACAGCCCCCTGCAGCGCTACAGGCTTGGGACAGAGGCTGCACAGCTCTCAGGCTGAGAAGGACCTGGGGGGTGTTGGTGACTGCAGACTGAATGTGAGCCAGCAGTGTGCCCAGGTGGCCAAGAAGGCCAACGGCATCCTGGCTTGTATCAGAAACTGTGGCCAGCAGATCTGGTGAGGTGATTGTGCCCCTGTACTCAGCTCTGGTGAGGCTGCACCTCAAGTACAGTACAGTTCTGGGCCCCTCACTACAAGAAGGACATTGAGGTCCTGGAGCAGGTCCAGAGGAGGGCAACCAGGCTGGTGAAGGGGCTGGAGAACAAACCTTCTGAGGAGCAGCTGAGGGAACTGGGGTTGTTTAGTCTGGAGAAGAGGAATCTGAGGGGAGACCTTATCACTACCCACGATGGCCTGAAAGGAGGTTATAGAGAGGTGGGTGATGGCCTCTTCAGCCAAGTGACAGGACAAGGGGAAATGGCCTCAAGCTGTGCCAGGGCAGACTCAGATTAGATGTTAGGAAGAAGTTCTTCACTGCAAGAGTTGTTGGGGTGTGGAACAGGCTGCCCAGGGAGGTGGCTGAGTCACCATCCCTGGCTGTATTTAACAGACAGGTAGATGAGGTGCTCAGGGATATGGTTTAGGAGAGGACAGGTACAGTTGGACTCGATGATCTTAATGGTCTTTTCCAAACTTGTGATTCTGTGGTTTTGGAGAGAGCTACACTCTGAGCTGTGCAGGATGCTGGAGTCGTGCCCGGCATCTCGGGGGCACAGGCCTCTGCCTTCTCCTTCCCGTGCCCAAACCTGCTCGAAGCTGATCCCGGAGCACGTCGGCCCCTCGTCCTGGTGGGGCTGTCCCGGACGCTGGACGGGCTCCGTGCCCGGGAGCGGAGTGGTTTGCCCACGTTGCCCTCTAGCGCCGCTGCGGGTAACGGCACCGTGGCCGGGTCCGGCCGGGGAACCGGCGGTGTCATCGGAGGGGGACGAAAGGAGGGGTAAGGTAACCCCCCGCAGCAGCTGGCGGGGCTGCTGGTCGGGTGTCTGTGCTGGGGAAGGCAGCCCGGTTGTGGAGGCCGTGCCCGGTGTGAGCCCAAGCGCTTGCAGGTCAGGACCGAATGTGTTAGTCGGAGCCTAACGTCGTGCTTAACGAATGTTGTATGTGCGTGTCTGCATCAGATGGTCTCTTGCAATAAAAGAGAAATTCCTAGGAGAAAAGGGTGTGTTTTAAGGGCAAAAAATGTTAAGAAGGAAAAAAAGGAAACCCATCATCTTTCTCTTTCGGTTTTTTTCTTCCAAGGTGGCCCACCTCCCTCCACAGTCAGCCAGTCTGCTCCTGTAACCCTCCCTGGAAATCTTCCCTCCAGCAGTCCTTACACAATGCCTCCAGAGCCAACCCTCTCCCAGAATCCCCTCTCCATTATGATGTCCAGGATGTCCAAATTTGCCATGCCCAGCTCTACGCCGCTTTATCATGATGCCATCAAAACTGTGGCCAGCTCGGATGATGACTCTCCTCCAGCACGCTCCCCAAACTTGCCACCTATGAACAGCGTACCAGGTAAGACACCTAAAGAAATGTAAGCCTAAACTATCAGGCAATACAGTGAGGGTGTTCCTTATGGAAGCTTCATCAAATGAGTATGGTGAGAGGGAAAAACTTTGAAGAATGTATAGTCATGTGTTGTTTTTGAGGAGGGCTGTTGCACTTACCTGAAATGGGAGAAATTCTCCTTGCAACAACCAGGTTATTCTGTCCAGAAGCATCTATTCATCAGATTTTTTTTTTTTAATTGGAAAAACCGATATTTCTTCTTGGGAGAGATTTCTTCTTGGGCAGACTGGAACTACTTGTGTGAGTGAATGCTGCTCATGGGAATAAGGGTCGGACCAACAGTGTGTTATCCAGAGAAAACTCTTCTTCCTGGGTCTTAAGGCAGTGTTAAAGAAGCTTTGTAGTGGGTTGATTTTTTTGTTTGTTTGACACTGAATCATCTGATCTACACACAGACACAAAAGTCAGCGCTAACAGAATTAAAAAAAAACAACCAACCAACAAAAAAACCCAAACCCTAAAATCATCAGTAGTGGCTCTGGAAAATGTTACTTCAACCAGGAGATTGATGCCACCTGCACAGCTGCCCTCCCCCCCGCCACCCCAGCTTGTTGCTGCCCTACTAAAAAGCCACCAAAGCCTGCTCTGCGAGTAGCAGCTCAATCCAACCCACACTTTTACTACTTCCTTGGCAGTCTGGGTGACGCAGGAAGTAACAAATGTGTCTGAAACAGATTATCAGCATACAGATGCTTGTCCATGGGGAGGTGACTGAATCTCCTTTCAATACTCAAGAAGTGACAAATCAGGTAACCCTCATAAGGCTAGGAGGCAGCAATCAATGAGGTTAATGAGCTATCATCATGATCTTATTCAATTAGCCAGCTTCCCTAGGTATATTCTGCCACTCTGATCGTTTCCACATGAAACAGACAGCAAAGCTACAGGTACACTTGTCACAAATTCATTACCAACTGACACTGTCATGAAACATCCACTCACCTGTCTTTCAATTATGTTGAGAGGCTACAGCCTACTTCTGTAATATGTACGCACAAACTTTAAGCTATGAGCAAGGAATGGATTTCTCACAAACACATCCACTCACAAGACAGCTCAAAAGGATAAATGGTTTATTTCTCCTTTAACTCTGTAGGGTAGGGACCAGGACAGTTTCCCTCAGTCTTGGCTGAGGTCACCTGCCATTACACCTTCCTATATGAAGGGATGAATGTTTTGAGAAAGAGTTCTACCAATCTCTTCTGTAGCAAAGGCAATCCACAAAACCCAGGAAGAGATCAGATGATTCAGTTTCTACTTGGTAACCTTGCAGAAAGCTCTCTGATAGCTTTATGGATTATTACTGGCTGTTATCTAAATGCGATTCCTTATTTCTTCCCTAGGAATGGGCATTAATTCTCAGAATCCTCGAATTTCAGGTCCAAACCCAGTGGGTCCAATGCCAACCCTTAGCCCAATGGGAATGACCCAGCCTCTTTCCCATAACAACCAGATGCCCTCTCCAAATGCTATGGGACCCAATATACCTCCTCATGGGGTCCCTGTGGGACCCGGCCTGATGTCACACAACCCGATGATGGGGCACGGATCCCAGGAGTCTCCAATGGTACCTCAAGGACGCCTGGGCTTCCCGCAGGGGTTCCCTCCCGTACAGTCCCCTCCACAGCAGGTGCCATTTCCACATAATGGGCCCAATGGTGGACAAGGCAACTTCCCAGCAGGAATGGGCTTCCATGGAGAAGGACCTCTGGGGCGTCCTACCAACCTGCCCCAAAGTTCGACAGATCCAGCACTTTGCAAGACTGGAGGCCCTGGCGGTCCAGACTCCTTCACTGTTCTTGGAAACAATATGCCTTCAGTTTTCACTGATCCAGAGCTGCAGGAGGTGATCCGTCCTGGAGCCACAGGAATACCTGAGTTTGACCTGTCCAGGATTATCCCGTCGGAGAAGCCTAGCCAGACACTACAGTATTTCCCTCGTGGGGAGGTGCCAGGCCGCAAGCAGCCGCAGGGGCCTGGGCCTGGGTTCTCCCACATGCAGGGAATGATCGGAGAGCAGACCCCAAGGATGGGACTAACGTTGCCTGGCATGGGGGGCCCTGGGCCAGTGGGAACTCCAGATATCCCTCTTGGAACGGCTCCGTCTATGCCAGGTCATAACCCGATGAGACCACCTGCCTTCCTGCAGCAAGGCATGATGGGGCCACATCACCGCATGATGTCACCAGCACAAACGGCGATGCCTGGCCAGCCTGCGCTAATGAGTAACCCCGTGGCCGCCGTGGGCATGATCCCAGGCAAGGACAGAGCTGCCGCAGGGTTGTACAGCCACCCGGGCCCTGTAGGGTCGCCTGGTATGATGATGTCAATGCAGGGCATGATGGGACCCCAACAGAACATCATGATTCCCCCCCAGATGAGGCCCCGAGGTATGGCTGCTGATGTTGGCATGGGAGGATTTAGCCAAGGCCCTGGAAACCCAGGGAACATGATGTTTTAAGCTGCTACCATAAGACTGGATGTTCTGATCCTTGTCAAGATGAGATTCCAAGTCCTGAGGGCTTTTTTGGGAGCTTCAGGAGTACAGTTTGGCCATGCAATAGGTGAAAAGAGACCAGAGGACACTTTGGGAAATCTCGAATGTATGGAATTACCTGAAAAAAAAATTATTCATTTTAACAGGTTGTTTTTTTTTAAGATTTATTTTTTAAAAATTATTTTTGTGGACTTGGGTATCCCGTGACGGCACCTGCTTTGAGAATCTGTAGCTGTATTTTGAGAATTGCCATTTGTCACAAGTTGCACCATTCTCTGTATGTTTACGTCCTTCGGACTGGCTTCTCCCAGAACTCTTGGTTATTTTTGGGGTTTTTTGTGTACTGTACTATATTGTAAAAGGGATTTTAGCAGAGACTTTAGCCTTTGGGGTGAGAGGAGAATGGGATTCTAGGCTGTTTACTTTAGGTGGAGAATCCATCTTCAGAACTTCGGACTATTTTCCTTCAACTCCAATGTATAGAAAAACCAAACTACGACCTCAGAGCAGAGTATTAATGAAAAGCACAAAAAAGGAACTTAAGTTCAGTGAGGGGAATCTTTTAAAAGAAATAAATAATAAGTTAAGGACATATTTTTCAAATTATGGCGTGCTGTCCAGCACCTTCTGTCTCTCCCTCCCACTCTTTATTAAATAGGCTTCTCTCTCTCTGTCCCCTTTCTGTCTCCTCCTATGGCAGCTGCAATACATTGTGTTATTTTGGGGAGTAAATCTAGGAGAGCCTCTCCTCGCGTGGGGACTCTTCCCACTTTTAGGAAGGGGCTGGACTTGGACACTGTTACATCCTACAGTAGTCTCTCTCACTGTTTCCTATTCTCCTTTTCTTAGAAACCCCAAGTGATTTTATTAATGTGGGAGTGGAACAGACACTAAAAGTTATCCAGGATTTTTTTTTTTTGTGGTTATTTTTTTTTCCTCCCCAGCGTAAAACGTTCTGTGTAACCTCCATTAAATTTGGTACAAAACCACTCGCCAGGGCTGTGGTGTCAGAAAAATAAAATATATTGTTTCTTACAAAAATGAACTGTCTTCTTTATCCAGTACAGCTGTCTCCACATACATCAGGTGGTGGCTGGCCAGATGGCTGCTTGCCCATCCTTGGGATCACAGCCAGCACAGCGGCCAGGTGGGCTCAGCTTTGGCAAGCCTGGTCTGTAGGCAGCTGCTTGCTTTTTGCAGGGTGCTTCTGTTTGCTTCATCCTGAATTGAGCTGGGTTTTCCTCAGAGCAAGGTTTTATTTCAGAATGCCCCAGGGATGATAGTTAACAGTCTTTCTCCCTCACTTTGTTGAGGGTCAAGGAGTAGATGAAACTTGTGTCACTTCCTCCTGGTGAGCCTTTGCAAGCTACAAGGTATGTGATTATGGGCTTTCCCTAAGCAGCTGAGAGTCCCACGCTGTGTGGGGCACTAGGCTTGTGTGTGTCACACACACACACACACACACACACACACACACACACACACACACACACACACACACACGTAGGGTCTCCAACTGCCATCTCTCAGGGGGCTGAGATAGTGGAACAGATGAACTTAAATAACAAAGGTGAACTAGAACTCCTCAGAGAGCAGATTTGTATCAAGACAACCCTGCTGGGTAAATTGTTCCTTTGCTGCAGTTCTCATTGATCGCTTCCTAATCCTCTGTCTAATTTCCACAAGAAGATTCTGCGGTTGTGGCTGTGAGGAGTGAGAGACTGGATGCCAGAGCTGCCTGGGCGTTGAGCCCCTCTCCTCAATCAGATCAGCTGCAGATCTGTAGGGCAAGTTGTGGGCTCTGGCCGTCTGCTGCACGGTCTCTTAGCACTGTGTCTATGGAGTGTGTAATCTCTTGTTTCGTCCTTCCATTTACTGGTTTATTTTTAAATTATTTCAATGAGTAGTTACCTCACAGGGCTGGCTAACAGTGTGGGACTTTGTGTGGAGAATGAGTATCTTTAATATGCTTGTGTGTGTGAGTATTTTCAGAGTTGTCTGACCCTTTACAGGGGGAAGAAGAATTGCTGTCTGTGGCTGGCATAACGTGTCGATGCTGGAGTCACAAAGTGAGTGAAGCCAGCCACCTTGGGAGGCATGCAAGCCTCGGAGCCCTTCTGTTGCCTGCTTCCAAATTCACCTTTGTGCTGTCATGCAAATTTACAATGATTTGGGGTGAGAAATTACTCTTCTGACAAAGTGTGGGATGTATGTTGTGGTGCTTCCCTCTTAACAAGACAAGCAGTGCGCCTGCAGCACGGGCTTGTCAAGGTTTTAGCAAGAGCTGACAATGACACAGTAAGTGTTATTCTGTGGAGCAGAGTTACCTCTTCTCTAAGTGGTTGTGCAGAGCTCCCGCTTTTTTAGGACTTAGAACAGGAATTGTCTCAGTGCAGCCTTTTGAAGTGTTGCCACTTGTGCTGTGACCCCTAACTGGTTTTGCCATGTTGAACAAAGCAAACTTCTTGATCGACATAGAAATAACCTGGAGGGTTTGGGTGGGGTATTTTTTAACAATCTTTCTTGGTGCCTCCTGTGCCTGTTGAAGCATTTTGAATAGTGAAGGATTTGAGGTGGCCATGACCACTTCCTCTAGAAAAATAAATAGCATAGGGGCCTCACTGTTTCAAAGCCACTCTATGGTGAAAGAATGCATTTAACAGAGAAGATGCTGGATAATTGAAGTTCCTTCTGTCTCTGCCTGACTTAAGATTCTAACATTTGGTAACTTAACAGGATATTTTTTTCTCCAGAAAATTCATAAGACGTGGATTCTCCTGCATCTACATAGGTGCACTTGTCCATCAGCTGGTGCAAACCAGACAACACCACTGAGGCCAAGAGATGCTCTTGCCTTAGCTGTCTGTGGACAGGTAGATGTAGAAGACTGAACTTCTTTGTTTTGCTGCAAGTCTACTTCTCCCATTTTTGCTTTGCAAGTGGAAAATCGTTCTAGCTGCCAGCCTTGCAAATTCACCTTGGGATCTGAGAGTCAGGCTCTGTTCTCTCCTGCTTATTTATAATCAATAGTAACTGTGACTCAGCTCTGGCAGTCATGGTGCAGTTGAAGATGGAAAGCAGGGTTGCTGTTTTTAGTTTTCTTCCCCTCCTCCTCCTTTTTTTTTTTTTNACTTTCAAATCCTCCTCCTCCACCTTTGTTTGAAAGAATGAAATAGACTTTATTCATACATGCTTGGCTGCTCTTCCTCTCTAGTAACATGGGAGGAAACAGTCTGCTCTTCAAATTATCTCATCCCAGATGGCTGCGCAGCCGGAGTGCGGAGAGACTTAAAAGGTAAACCCAGCAGATGGTGAACTTCTGAAATGCAAAGTAATGTGCCTGCTAAATCAAAAGTTTAAAATATTTGAAATCTGTTTGTTTTGAAGTAGTAGACTGTTGCAAACAGGTCAGCTGCGAAGTACCCCAGCAGTTTTAAGTACCATCCAAATAAACTCGAGCCTCGTACATATATTGTGGGCTAGCTCATCTGCCACAGAGCATGGCAAGCAGGTAGCCAGCTGTATGAGCCGAGTCCTGACCTGGCTGTACCTACCAGGTAACGCGTCAGAAGTGGGATCGGTGTGCGGAGACTGCATCAGTCTTGGTTGGGATCTGAATGCTGGTGGTGCTTCTGGCACAGAATCACACAGAATCACAGTGCACTATCCTGGCTTGGCATAGATGTGGGTGCCTGACACTTCCCAAGGGTAAGTGTGAGTCCTCAACATGCTCCTTAAAAACTGCTGGAGTGGCAGCGTTTGTTGTGCCAGCGTGTTGGGGTGTACAAATATGGTGTATGCACAGGGCTTAATTTTGCGGTGCCATCTACCACGCTGGCTTTGAAAAGCTACATTTGCACTCGAGGTGGATGCTTTCCTCATGCAGCCATAGCAGGCTATTCCCTATTTTGCTACTTCCTGAGGAGAAATGATCCATGTTTGATATAGGCCTGCGTTTAGTAGAGCACACTTCACTGTATTGATTGGCAGTAAACCTTAACCTTAAAAAAAAAAAAAAAAAGGTAAGTAGTCTTGTGTGTGTGCTGTGTCATCCTTCTGGTGAGATGACCTCCAATTGCAGGATTTTATTTGTTTTTAGCCAGCGATGCTGTTTTGTCTGAGATACTGGAAAATTTAAGAGGGTGTCTTACATGAAGAGAGGAGAAAACAAACCCCTAAATGTGACATTTTTCCTGTCAGTTTCCTACTATACTAACACTACTTTAAACAAAAGAGACTGAGGGTAGGTAAAGTCACCTAGTTGGACCTACCTGTGTTAACTGCATGAGACTAAAATAGCAAGGGAGGTGGGCTGCCTTTAGCAGCTTCAGCCCAGGTCTGAGGGAACCTGTGGTTGAACATGTGAGCTGCTGGTGTCAGCAGTTCTCACGTTAACAGCTCACAGTGAGGAAGTTCTGGGTTTCTTTGTCCTTTGGGATTTGTGTCTTTCCCAGTTCTTGCAGAGAGTCTGCCTGTTCATGTAAATACACTGGTTCCTTAGGAAACTCTGGATTTCTGGAAAGTTTTATTCCGTATTCTTGGAAGTGCCTTGGCTCTTCCCTGCTGTGTTTGCAGTTCAGCACTTACCTGTGCCCTTTGGTCTTAAAACTCTTCCGCTGTCCCACCAGTCTTCTGCAATCATTATTTATGCTTGTTGTGGTCAGAAGTAACTCCTTCATACAGCGGGACACGACACTGTGGAACAGCTCAGTGGGATGAGGCCAATGCGTGGCCCAAGCACTTCCACGCAGAGGGGAAGGGTAAGGCTGGAGCGGGGTGCAGAGAGCACCGCAGAAACCCTGTAAGAGGCAATCATGAAGTGGCCTGTTCCCAACACAGCTTCTTCCAAGAAACTGGCCTCTTTTTTGAGGTCTTCTGCTCTCACTGAAACATACATTACCCTGCCTAGACTGTTTTTGATGGTGTGAATGCAGTGCCCTTCAACAACCCTGTGTGCACTAGGCGAGTTTGCGCTGATGAGGTCTGTGGGGCTTGAGCATCTTGCTGTTTTTAACCAGGTTGCTGGTTGTTTTTCCTGAGGAGAAGGTATGTGACTTCCCGCTTTGTCAGCTGGTGTGCCCAAAGCTCCTGGTGCTGTTCCCCGATACCCCTTTTGCAAGCAGTCCGTGCCTGACAAATAACCTGTCGTCGCATCCCTCACTGCCATTCTCAAAGTACTTAATTCTGCGTGCAAGCAAGAGCTTGACTGGAGCAGAACGCGCTGTTCTTAAGCAAGGGTGATAGGCCATTGATTTTTATATACCAGCGTGATGTTTTTAGGCTGTATAAAAACTTGGTGGAAAATAACAAATGTTTTGTTTGCTTTTTTGACAGCTTCTACTAGCAGTTCGGTGAGACCTCCAGCAATGTATTTAGTATTCAAATTATTCTGTTCACTGTGTGTGGTGTCAACATGTAATTGTGGTGGGGGCAGGCTAATGAAAGAGCAGAGGTAGATCCAGCCCACACTTCTTGGGGAGAAGGAGCTGTAGTGCCTCCAGTCACATATCTGCCAGTGACTTAGAGCGGATTACAGCAGCCTGGTTTCGCTGAGGAGGGGGCAGTGCTGAACCAAAACTGCAGGGCCATTATAATAAGCACCCCCCTAGTTTAGCCTTTACATATCCCAAAGCAAAATAGGTCAGGATCCAAGTTTTAATTACTGACTGCAAAATGGGGGTTTTGGCAGAACAGCGATCTGTACCAGGGGAAAGCGTCGCAGTCTCAGCCAGGAGTACTCTTGGCTATGTCGGTGTGTTCCCATCTCACCAAGGGCCGGATGGGTGCAACGCTGCCCAAAGCTGAAGTCCATAGCTTCCTGGACTGACTTGTTTGAAGCATGTTAAGCAGAGCTCACTGACAGCACATGTGCTTGTACTTGGCCCACTGTGGTGGTTCTGCATGTTCGCAGTGAACTGCCATAGTTACAGGAGTGTGGGGATCAGGTCTGAAAGCATTTGGTCTCTTTGGAGAGGTTTTTGTGTGCACAAAAATGCCCTCAAAAAGATGGGGTAGATAAGTACTACACAGTTTGGGAGGTTCATCCGTCTGCGGAGCAATCCTCCAACATACCAAAACAGAGGGAAAGGCACAGCGGCTTCTGCAGTTCGCCGCATGTAAAAGCAATTGTTGTGTCAAAGCTCCTAAGGCCAGGTGTGCAGAGCAAGCTGGGCTTCATCCAACAGCCCCAGTGTATGAGGAACAGATCTGTTTTCTCTCGGGTTCCTGAAGCAGCGTGGCAATTTAAACAGGGCTGTTCTCTCCCTTGCTGTTTTCAGACTCTCTCCTCCGCTTTTGTGCGGCTACCTCAGAAATGAACTCGAGTCATTCTGGTACCACTTGCTTTCATCTCGCTGCTGAGGGAAAGTGACACTGTGCCACCCTGTGTCTGGTAGGAAAAAGTCACCTTAACTAGAATATCTTTCCAATAGGGAAGGCTGGCAGGAATGTAAAGAAAAACAGTCAAAAGATTGTGACAGTAAACAAATTTTAATTCAAGAACTATCATTCAGTTTGCTCATTCCCCTCCATTTGGGAGCACAGGTTATTGTACTCCTCTGGACTGACTGAGTACTGTGAAAGAACTTCTAGGAAGTCTTCGAGTGGGCAGAGACCTGCTCTACATCCTTTCACCACCTGCTCCTGCAAAGGCAAAGAGACAAAAATGACACATGCCATGCATCACCAAAGCCTTTTCATGCTGATGCATTCTGGGGCAGGGAGATAGGCCAGTCGAGTCAAAGATGCAGACGGGCAGATGCTCAGGTCTCTGCCTGAAGTCACACTAGATCAATGGCCAGCTCAACAGAACAGGTATCTTGGCTACCATGGGTGTGTTCTAGGTGTTTTACTCCATCACCTGGCTTGATGACATACTAAGAACAAGTCTTGTTTCACAGCTTTACACAGATACATAGGAAAACCAAAAGCCCAAGGTTTTGAAGAAAGACTTCCCCTGGGACCTTACCTCTCCATGGTAAGACATGCGAACAAACCACTCTTTGGATTGCCGGTGCTGATACAGTTCCAGGGTCACATCTGCAGCGTAAGGTGGCCACTTATGATCAAAGGTGCCCAGTGCCAGTAGGAGAGGGATAAGGGTCACATCATGAGCAGCATAGAGAATGAGCTTTCTGGTAAAAAGGGAAGGAAAAAACCAAAACAATCTGAAATATTATCTGGGCTTCCCCATGGTAAGCAGGACTTTTGTTGAACCTGCTTTTCACACCAAGAGCAAGTCAGAATTTATAAGCATTGTAGTGAGAGATCTACCCTGTACCTGGTCTTTTCAGCTGGAGATGAGGGATCGACCGCTTCTGTAAGGTTCTTCTGTAAGGTGTACAAAAGGAGACCAACACTCATCTGAAGAACTTCTCTATAAAGGAAGCAGAAATACCTTTACTAGTTTTTAACCTTTCAAACTAAATATTTTTACATAAACGACTGGGAACTTGTGTTTCTCTTAGAAATATGTAGCGTGTGTTCAGCACAGCTAAGCACTATGATAAGCAATTCCTATGGTTACTTTTATTTTGGCAGTTGCATCATCACCGCAGTGATTCTAATGTGATAGCAGATTGAGAGAGGAAAGGTGTTGACAAGCTGTCTTGTGAGGTGTGGCCCACATCAAGGGAAACCTAGAAACTCCTTGATGTTCTTTCTCTGTGCCGTTTTGTTTCCCTAGTTGGGATTTTTCTGGATGCATGATTTTCAGATAGGGAAGATTCCTTCAAGTTGACTGCAAAAAAGCAACTGTGGTCTTGGGGGTCTTTGGTGGGAATGGGGAGGGCGGGATTCAAGAAGGTGGTGGCTTTATTTAAAAATTAGGTTTTACCCCTGTATGGAACAAAAGAGGAGATCTTCAGATTGCTCCTGGTGTAAACAAAGTCCCTCTACCTGATGAATAATACATCAAGTGCAATTGGAGAATGGGTGTGACTGGCTCTCTGGGTATTGTGGGTGCAGGGGGGAATCACACTTTCATTACCAGAGATTTCCAATACAAGTTGAAGAAAAGGATATAGGCAACCACCCCACGAGAAAAGGCGATCCTGGACCAGTGCCTGGGAAGAGCTGGTGAATATGGCAGCTATGAATGAATCTGGAAGGAAAACAGCTGCTAGGCTAGTAACTCAGCCACCTTTACAGACAACTGTGGAGGGTGTAATTAACTGCATGCAGCAGCAGATAACTTTTGCAAGTAGTAACATGTGGAGAGCCTGGCATTGCCTTTTCCACCAGCATCAACGCTTCCCAGCCCAGTTGGGCAGGTGCCATCCCTGGGATAAACTTCCCAGGCTGGAATTCAGATTGTGGTTGTGCACCCGCAAGGGCAGCCTCAACGCTCGGGCTGGCAGCATCTCCTTTTCTCTCCTCCTTTTGTCTCTGACACAGGTTCACTCCATACAACTGTGGCAACTGAGGTTTGCTGCCTACCTCGGTGCCTTACTCCTGTTCTTTGGAGACTACTCCTTCCACAACTGCCTGCAAGACACAGAGTAAGGCAACACCCTGCCCTCCCCAGGGTGAGCCTTTTCCTAGCTCATGCTCCTGACTCAAAGCATTGGACTTTACGCTGAGATGGCCGAGGCACAAACCTCATGAGGAGCCAATAGGCTCTGATGGGGGAGTGGAGACTTCTGTCTGCTGCAGTAGGCCGATGGAGCTCAGCCACCCTGGGTACGCTTCAGAGGAGCCCTAAGGATGGAGACATGGAAGAAACAGGTAATCACCTTGAACCGTCTTCCAGAAGGAAAAGCACTGAGTCAACAGAGCGACGCTCAACTGTCTGCTGGAAGTTCTTCAGCACGGCACAGCTTGGCAAGTTGTGCACCTGGAAGGAAAGATGTAGCGCTAGCAACAGGGCTTGCCCCTTTCTGTTAGACCCAGCCTGAATAGACATGGATGGCTGCCCATAGAAACCAGCTATTCGTGCACAGCATTTGCACTACAGTACTATACTACAGCGTTCATGTGAGGAGCTCTAGGATGGTTTCATACACTTGCCCCATGCAGCAAAAGGACGGATGCTTGTTCTACAAGACTTATTTCTCTGCAAAAGGAGTGTAACACCTTGAGGTGTTAAACTGACAGCCAGACCAATTAACCATTAGCTCCAGCAACACAGAGATGCTAAGGAGTTGTACACATATGCCCAGCCCCCTCCCAGCAGCAGAAGCAATCTGGCCCAGGGGTGGTTTGCTGGAGCCATGATTAAGGTGACTATTAGGTGCTGACTGGCAGAAAAAAGCAAGCATTTCCTAACAGGGTAAGCAAGGCCCAACTGCCCTCTGAGCTGTACATTACGCTTGAGATACTGGATTTCAAGGTGGGAACAGAAAATACTGGAGCCGAGTCTTCATCCATCCTACATCAAGGCTGACTCCACATCTTGCTTTTTAAAATGGCCACACTATTACTATAGAACATCTGGATTGCACAGAAAGGTACTGGGGTATCCACTGGCATCAGTGGGTGTTGGCACCCTGTGGTTTCCTCCACATGCGTGGTAAAGGGATGTTTCTTTCTGGGGCAGTGCAACAGAACTGCTCGGCTCACCTGCTCAGCAAGAATGTTATCAAGGAGGAGAAAAAAATCCACAGACTTCTCACCATCAATACCCATCTTCCCCTTAATTGTTTTCAAGTCATCAGAGATACCTGGCTGTTGCAAAGCACTCTTCAACTTATGCCTGTCAGGGAATTAAGAAAACAAAAACGTTTTCACACATCAGGCTTTCTGTCTTCTGGGTTTGTTTTCTTCTGAGCCCAGCCTGGTCGAGTTGCCTCACATGAGTGAAGGGTAGAGGAGAAGCACCACAGGACACTGAGGGATTCCTGATGTTAGGAGACTTATGCTGCAGAGCAGACAGACGCTGTGCCCAGATGTCAAAGATCAGAGCTTGCTCTCTGCTCTCAGAAACAGGGGGAAAAAACAGAGGCCAAATGTGAACACCTTGGAAGTGGTTCCCAAACGCAAGGGCTGTGTATGAATTGACAGATCTGGTCTTGCTGGAACCATACGGGTCTGTGTCTTGAGGGCCTTTAACCGCCATATGACAGAAGAAAGGGTAGAAGCTTTGAGTCAATAGCTGTATGGTGTGGGAAGAGGGACTGAAGTCTAGCTTCAATCTACCTCCCACAGTGTCAGAAGCCATTTGTTTCTTTACACTGTTTTGAGTTTTCTTTAGAAGAGTTTAGCTGAGAATATCCATGCTGGCTGTGAATTTCAAGCAAAATACGGTGCATTGGTTTTGTTTTCCCTGACCCTGATCTGTTGGAGAGGAGGCAGGAGAAGTGTAAGTTTGCTTTTTACGTGCTTTTTAAAGCAGCTTTAGTTTCTGACTGAAATCCAAAGGCAGAGGTAGCCTGCAAGCTTAGGCAACGGTTCTTACCATGTCCTAAAAAATCCCACCTTGAGGTGGATACAAAACATGCTCTGCTGGTGGGCTGTGGGGGACAGAGCAGGATAGTTTGTGGATTTACTCCCTTTTTGGACAGCTGATGTTACTAGAGGTGGCTGAATGTACTGCTACTATGGGCCGTCACCTCACTACTGACAAGAGCAACCCTTTGCCTCCAGAATCAAGCACTGTATATGAGCTTTTGCATGGGCATGCTGACAACTCTTGA
Organism: Heliornis fulica; assembly: GCA_013399135.1. Taxonomy (NCBI): domain Eukaryota; kingdom Metazoa; phylum Chordata; class Aves; order Gruiformes; family Heliornithidae; genus Heliornis; species Heliornis fulica. The sequence continues at coordinate 1,048,606 of VXBZ01005960.1, forward strand.
ATTTTGGACCAAATTACACACATGTACAACCCAGCCAGACTGTAACGTGTTTGCCCTCTTGTTCAGTTTCTACCCCGTGTCCAACCTGGCAGAGGCAGCTGGAGTACCTGGCCCTGCAAACATGTAGGAAATTCCTTATGTTACTTCATTGGTATTTAAGCGTGTCGAGGCCGAGTGTATTTCAGTTTCTTCCAGGTACAGTTGTGACAGGGATGTTGTAATAACTCCCAAACCAGAAGTTGAATTGAAAAAGGAGGCCCAATACGTTCACACTTGAAAGGCTTCTTAAGGAATGTAGATGACATTAACTCTGCCCTGCAGCAATGGCGCAGAAGAGCTGCGCATCAGATCATAACAAGTATTTGCTAGGTGCAGACTAAATTAAATTGGTCTATCAAAAAAAGTAGATTTTTTTTTTCCTGGTGCCACTGCTTGGTAAATGACTCCGCTCACCGAGTATTTTACAGAACTGGCTAACCACTTGCAAGGACCAGTAAGTGGCAGGGCAAGAAACGTGGAAACAGGAAGAAAATGTGTTGGTTTAAATTACTGCCGCTGAAGAGAAACAGCAGTGAAATCATATAGGGAGGTATGGCTGGCAATTACCTGCTCAAGCATTTCAGGCGCTGGCAGTTGTGGTAATTGGGGTAGAGGATTTCAGAGCTTGCTTCATCAGTGACAATGACAACAGATCCTGTGGAAGAAGGAAGCTTCTGTGATCACTAATGCATCTGGGTGGCTGTAGACTGCTTGAATCACTCCCGTAGCCTTTGTGCTCAAGTCTATGTTTGCCAGTTAGCAATTCCCCTCGGGGCATCACCTGCAACACAAGCCCCGCTGTTTGCACACCGCGTTTAATCCCACAGCACAGGGATGTCTGCTGTGCCCCTTGTAAAGCTTTCGGTTGTGTGCACATTTCTTCTAGCGTTTGCATGTGACAAAAAATAAGTTTCTGTATCATGAGGCATAAGGAGCTCTGGCAAGTCACTGTTGCTATTTGTTCCTGGAACTGAATACAAAGGGAGCAGAAGCGAGAACTTCAAAACCCAGGTGTACTTCTAGGACGTACAAGTGGTTGTCTGCTGTAGGATACAGCTGACAGTTACTTCAGGCACTGATGTGTTAAAGGATTTTAGTATTCCTATGGCCAAGATACCAGTGCTTCTTTGAGAAGCTTTTTCCAGATCACAGAACATTAGCAGCTGGAAGGGACCGCTGAGGATAATCTAGCCAGAGCAGGATCACCTAGATTAGGTCACACAGGAACACTTTCAGACTGGTTTTGAATGTCTCCAGAGATGGAGACTCCACAACCTCTCTGGGCAGCCTGTTCCAGTGCTCCGTCACCCTCACTGTGAAAAGGTTTTTCCTTACATCAAGATGGAACTTCCTGTGCTCCAGCTTGGACCCGTTGCCCCTTGTCCTATCACTGGCCATCACTGAGAAGAGCTTGGATCCATCCTCCTGACACTCACCCTTTACATACTTAGAAATATTAATGAGATCACCCCTCAGTCTCCTCCAAGCTAGAGACCCAGTTCCCTCAGCCTGTCCTCACAGGGAAGGTGTTCCACTCCCTTAATCATCTTGGTGGCCCTGTGTTGGACTTTCAAGGAGTTCTATGTCCTTGAAATGAGGGGCCCAGAACTGGACACAATACTCCAGGTGTGGTCTCACCAGGGCAGAGTAGAGAAGGACCAGGGAGAAGGACCTCTCCTGACCTACTAGCCACCCCCCCTTCTAATAAACCCCAGGATGTCATTGGCCTTCCTGGCCATGAGGGCACATTGCTGACTCATGGACATCCTGCTGTCCACCAGGACCCCCAAGTCCCTTTCCCCAATGATGTGCATCTTGTGAATGCTGGATATGGAAATTTTTGCCCTCTTGATTCTGAAGTGGGTTAATGCTAACCTTCTTGGTATATCTGACATTGCAGCATTCATGGCAACAAATCCAAGCTGAGCATCACAAAAAGACGGAGCAAGTGACAAGTTGATAAAGAATATACAGAACCAAGAGAGTATGGGGAAGAGCACCAGGAGTGAAGGACTGGGGAAGAACAACCAAGAGCTAGGGAGAGTTGGAAGGTGTGAGGTATGTGCATCTAGGGAAGACTGATAAAGGAAAGGTGCTGGTCAAAAGTCTCCCCAACCTTCTTTCTGCTGTTGGTACAACCCAGCTAGCAGGCACCGTGTGGACTCCAGATTCCGGAAAATGTTAGTGGAACGGATACTGAAAGAGAGAAAGGAGTTCATGAGGTAGCACTTTCTCCTTCATGTGGAATCAGCTGCAGCTGGGGAGGACTTGCTGGAACCAAGGGTTCTCGCTGGGGCTTTGGAAACCTGTGCTGAGATTCATTACTATAGATATCTTAAAAAACAGGTACCTGTATCTGAACTGCCCTTTAACCTTCCTTCAGAGAAAAAAAATAAATCACAACAGAGAAGTACTGATTTATCTCATCCTAATACAGCCCCTCCCAGGATTACTGAGGTGAGCAGCAGGGGTGTGCTTTGTCTTGAGAAACTGAGCACTTTGTGGCCTGAGTTCATTCTAGCACCGGGCTCTCCAGGCTAAGCAAAGCTGAAGGCGCAAGGGCCAGCTGGACTGTTCTGTGCTGGAGAAGCATGTACTGGTCAGAAAGATTCCCTAGCGTGGGGCTACTCCTTAGGAGGGAGAAAGCAAGGTAAAGTCCAAAAGGGAAAGGAAGGACTCACAAGACCTCAGCAGGTTTAAATGTTGTTGAGAGAAAATTTGCTTCTTCCACATATCTTCTCCGCAGCCTTTCCCCCAGGGCAAACATCTGCTCCATCCCTACTGTTGTCAGCTGTCCTGCAATTGCACCACCCTAAATGCAGAGAAACAGAAGGGTCTTCTGTGGGATATGGAAATAAACAACTCAACAGAGAGGACGTGAAACCAGCGTGAAAGACAAGCTCACCTTGAAGGTGGTCTTTTGGTACTGCTTCTCATAAGGTGAGGGAGGTCGAGGCCCTCCGTTGAGGTCCGTCACAGTGTAATCAAACTTGGTCTGAGCAGGTACATCTAAAAGGGCGGGATGCCATTCCACCTGTTTTAAACACCAAACGATCTGTGCTCCGGCAGAAAATGAGGACTTTCAAGAGCATTAAACCAATGCTGGATTGCTGCTGCGTGCTGCCACGCCGGTAACGCAGCCCTGACCCAGTGCAGAAGTGACAGCACCGCAGTGCCTTGGGTCTAAGGACCCGCCGTGCGTCACGCACAGGTGAAGCACAGGTCTCGCTCTCCTCCTCTTATGGCAAAAGGAGCTGGAGGAAACTTCTACTGCTCCTCTTTGTACGCCCCGAAAAGGTGCTTTAGCAAACTACCAGATCGAAGACCTGCCAGCACGATGGGGAGCACCTGCTGGAACAAGTGGTGCTGTGGGGGCAAGCCGGGCAGGGCAAGGGGACAGGTCCCTGGGTAACCCGGGTTCTCTCCGCTTGCCGCCTCAGGCTGCCCGCCCCCGGGTCTCCGTGCAGCCGTTCCCGCCACCGCCCGTCCCGCTAACTAACCGCCGGTCCGCTCTGACGCCCAGGCTCCCGCCTTTACCCTCGGGACGGGACGCAGCCCAACACACCCGGCAGGCTGACGGGAGCCAGGCAGCGGCTCGGTAGCGCGTACGCCGCGGCTGACGGGGGTGAAGGGGCAACCCCAACCCGCGGGCGCCGCCCCTCAGCCCAGCCCAGCCGCCCTCACCGGCTCTGCCCCCGGGAGGGGCCGCAGCGGGGTGCGCGCCCCATGCCGGAAGACCACCTGCACCAGCCTCAGCTCCAGGTCCCGCCGTTCCCTCCCGCCGCCGTCCTGGGCGGCGGCGGCTGCTGCTGCTACTCGCCGCCGCTGCGCCCACAGGGCCAGCCCGCCCAGGAGGCCGAGGCGAGCGCCCCAGCCCATGGCAGCGGCACTGCCGGCACCCGGCCCGCGGTGGNGCAGGCGCGGGGGGCTGGGTGCGGCCCCGGGGGCGGGCGGATGGGACTCTGGTGCGGGCTGTGCAGAGCCCCCGGAGGGGGCAGCTCCGTTCCTCTTGTGTTTTCTTCCAGGCCTTCCCTCCAAGGCGGGAGCGCGGCGGGCGGGGGCTGGGCGCTGATCTGTACCGCGAGTTTAGTG
>VXBZ01005960.1:1057356-1136282 GCA_013399135.1 Heliornis fulica
CTGCTCCACCATGGTATTCTCCACAGGCTGCAGGGAATCTTCTCCCAGCGCCTCCTCCTCTCCCCTTCACTAACCTTGGTGTCTGCAAAGTTTCTTACATCTTCTCACTCCCTTCTCTGGTGGCAAAATGTGGCTGTTTGTGGTTTTCTCTCTCTAAAATGTGATTCCCAGAGGTGCTGTGACCGGCGCCGACTGGCCTGGCCGGCCTTGTCAGTAACAGGGTTTGGGAGTTTGGCCTTGGGAGCCCAGCTGGGATTTGTTTTGTTGGACCCTTAAGAAGCTTCCAGTTGCTTCTTAGAGAAGCCACATTGCAAACCCATCACACTCAGCAAGGTGAGTGGGCTGGAAACGTTCTCCTGCAGCTCTACTCAACATGGGCTGCAGCTGTGTTGGGACCCTGGCAGTGATACCAGCTTTTGGAGTATGGTGGAACTGGACTAGTGTGACTGTCCAAAGCAAGCTGTGAGCAGCCTGTGCCGACCACGACATGTCCCTGTCCCAGTCTTATGGGGCACATTCCTGTTGAGGGGCAGCTCCATGAAGCATGTGGAAGATGTGGAACGTGTCTTAATGGGCAGGTACTTTGTTTTCCAGAGTCGCTTCTGGGTGGAGTATCTGCTGCTCTGCTCTCACACAAAGGGTTTTCCTACCCTTCCACATACCTCTTTGACCCCAAAGTGTTCCCACAACTGGCGCTCTGACTGTGCACAATTGAAGTCGTGCTCCTTGCTCTGGTCTCTTGAAGTGGCTACGGCTACTGAAAATCCGGTGCCATAACCAGCAGGTCTCTGCTCTTGTGCCAGTGTAAGACTGCACACAGTCTTCACTCTCAGCATCATAGGCTGTGCTACCCCATGGCCAGAAGAGGCTTCACCATCCCCAACTGCAGCACTCATGATGGTGTCCCTCTGTCCTGCGAGGACCGGTGCCTGCGGTGGCTGCCCTGAACGAGCCAGTCTGGGCACGGGAGTTGTACTGCGCTCGCAAAGAGCAGAAATGTGTTTGTGAACTGTTCGAGCATGTCACATTGCTTCCTGCGGAGCTGCGCCGCTCTCGTCTACCCCAGGCTGTCGTCGGGAACCTTGCAGTCAGCTGCTTTGTGAGCAAGGCGCCTGGGTGGATGGAAGGAATGTTTCCATTCTGAATTTCTGTGACCCTTTGGGGAGGAATCGGCAAAAAATAAACTCCTAAATGCCACCACAGAGCAAGCCCTCCCCACGAGGCACCATTCATGGCGCAGTGTGCAGATCTATGCTTTGCACCTCTTTTTTTCTCCATGCTCTCACGTCAGTGCTTTGCCTTCCTCGCTTCGGTCAGCAGCGAGGGGTGTGTGTTGGTACCTGCAGGTCCTTGTGTTATTTTTGGTTTCTTACAGGTTCTGTGGGGCGACAGCCCTGGAAGTTGGAGTGGTGGCATTTAGGGATGATATCGTGAGGACATTTTCAGAGGCTTTCTCTGTGGATATTTAGAAACAAGGTGTCAGGCAGTCAGTTGTTTTTGGGTCCCTTTTTCCAGGGATCATATGGTTTTTCTCCTCTCTTTTCCTTCTAAATTACAGGTTCGGGCATTTGGTCGTTGTCAGTGTGGCAGCAGGAGGGCTGGAAGCCGGCTGCGTGCTGAGCGACCTACCGATTGTACGAAGGTTCATCCCTTGCCCTGTAATCCAGCGCAGAAGATGCGCTCCCTGCCTTCTGTTTTCCTTTTGTTTGGACTTTGTCATCCTAAACTGGATAATGCCTCCAGCCATCTGCTTCATTTGGTAGTCTGCGGCATCATGCCGACTCAATTATGCGCCTCTCTGGGATAACAGCAGGCCAGTTCTCTCTTCAACTTTGAAAGAGTGGTTGGTTTTTTTCCCGTGCAAATGAAGGCTGAGATAAGTAGGAGCCTCTGGAAGCAAGTGGGTTGAGCTGGTCCCAGCCACATCTGGGGGACTCTCTGAGTTTGCGTGGTGGAGCTCTGCAGGTGTGGTGGGAGAGCTGCCAGTCTTACACCACAGCTGCGATGCTGCATCCTGGGACTCGGCATGCTGACACAGTGGCAGATGTGCTCCCCTGTGGCAGCATTTAACCGTGTGGCACTTCTAATCTTTCCCACCTCATTTGCCTTTTGTGACTATATCTTACACCAAGTGGCTCAAGAGGGTATAATATTGAAGGAGAAGGCACAAGTGTGAATTACTGTGGCTTTTTTCTTTACTCAGCAGTGCCCAGGGGAGGAGAGCTACAAAGAGATCATGTGGAGCCTCTCAGTGGGTTCCTAGCAAAGGTGTTCTACTATGATTTCCTACCCCGACAGGAGTGACCAAGTGGGAGGATTTCCCTGGTGACACTACATCTTGAGTACTGTGCACAGTTTTGGGTGCCACAGGAAGGACATTGGCTGGAGTGGGTCCAGAGGAGGGCAAGCAGACTGGTGAAGGGTCTGGAGAAGAGGTATTAGTAGGAGAGACTGAGGGAGCTGGGGCTGTTTGGCCTGGAGAAGATGAGGCTGAGGGGAGACCTTATGGCTCTCTACAAGTACCTGAAAGGGGGTTGTAGTGAGTTGGGGGTTGGCCTCTTCTCCCTAATAACAAGTGTCCTTGTAGACAGGACAAGAGGGAATGAGTTCAAGGTGCACCAGGGGAGGTTCAGATTGCATATTACAAAAAATTTCTTCACTGAAAGAGTGGTGAAGCTTTGGAACAGGCTGTCCAGGGAGGTGGTGGAGTCACCGTCCTTGGAAGTGTTCAAAAAAACAGGTTTTGGGAGATGGTTTAGAAGTTATGGTGGTGTAGAGCAATGGTTGGACTTGGTGATCTGAAGGTCTTTTCCAACCATGATGATTCTATAGTTTTTGTGTGGGATACAATTTGTGACCTCGTCCTTCTTCCTGTGGTGAGCAGGGGAAACATAACTGGGATCTGCGGTAAAACATTATCCTTTTATTTCTCTGAAAGCTTAGGATAAATTCTGGGACTCTGAGACCACTTCCAGTTTCCTTCTTTTTGCCTTCCCTGCAAGCGGTGGAGCTGCAGGGTTTCAACATGCAGCCATGCAGTTGGTGCCCTTCTGGGCTGTCCATAGAGCCCCAGTTCTTTTTCCCCTTCAACATATACTCCTCCTTGTTATACAAGAGTAAGGGTCAGATCAAGTGGTGGGGAGCTGGAAGAGAGGACATAAACCTCATCTCAGGGACCTGTGCTATTCACATTCAAGACGTTTCTGGCCCCACCAGCTGTTCCTTGTGTGTTATTTTCAGAAGGTCAATAATCCGCAGGAGGTCAGGAGGGTGGAATTGTGTGAATACATCGGGTGAAAGAGATCAAGACGCTTGGAAGTCCTCAGGCCTTGTCATGACAGAGAGTCAGGATCCCAGATGATTATGGCTTGCAGACTGGGAGAACTCAAGGAGAGCTCTGAATGTGCAGGAAAAAGGCTGTTTAGCTGGACATTTGCTAGCTGTTTTTTTCAAGAGTCGTCTGTGTTTACACTGCTGGCAGGACTACCTGTTCTGTTTTGAACAATTATATATATATATGTATGTGTGTATGTGTGTGTGTATATTGCTGCATTTCTGCATTTATTTTTAGCCCTTTCTAAAAACCCTCGACAGGTTTGAAAGATGCTGTGGATTGTGAGTGGTGCCTGGCGGCATTGCTCACATTGACGGTTGTCAGAATTTCCATGATAAATCTCTGCTTTCGAAGGCTTATAACCCATCCTTCTATTCTTGGTCCTGCAGCTCTCATATCTTGGGGGAAAAAAAAACACAAAAAAAAGCACAAAAAACCTTCGGCCTTTTTTTATTTTAAAAGTGCCTTGTTTTTCCCCACAGGTTTGTGAAAATCAGTTTTGTTGGCCTAAACCAGAGCTTTATCAAAGCAGATGTTGAGTCTTGTTGCTTTATTTTTCAGTGCCTAATTGGAACAGTGCATCAGTTCTTAGTCTCTTTAATACATTTCATAAAGTCAAACAGAGAAACTGTTTTGCATATCAGGCTGACATGGACACTGGATGGTGGATATCAGTGCAGAGCCACCACCAGCTACGAGGAAGCACAAAACCAGCTGAAATATGGCAGATGCTGGTCAGTCTCCAGATCTGCTGTGATACCAGTGACAGAATTACAGGGTGAGTGCTCCTCCTTTCAAGAAGTGGCAGAGAAATGAGACATAGCATGTTAGTTTGGGTTTGTTTGGGTGTTTTTTACATTTGCAAACAAAGGACAAGCATATTGTGTGATCAGTGAGAGAAATCCAGTGCAAATCAGCAGCTGATGATTTTAATGATGAAATATGTAAGTTATCCCTTATTAGCTGTCTGGTTAACGTGTCCGTAGTGTCTTCCATCCATGCAGTGTGAACCAGCTCACAGTCGCTGATCTGTACCGTTCCCCAGTGAAGTCATACGTGCATTGCTGTGGTTTCTAGTGCACACTCGGGAGAGATGGTGTTGTGAGGAGATTTGATGCTGTGCCCCAGTGGTGCCACAAATCCCTGGCAAAACAGCGACTGCCCCACAGGTACCCGACTTGTGCAACAGTGGGCAAGTGAGCGGCACGCAGCAGCGGAGTCGTGGAAGGAGCGAGAGAATTTTCATGAGATGCTGGCTGTGATTGGTACATTTGTATGCAGATGGTTGGTGCTAATTCAAAACACAAAGGTGATGAACTTGAAACTGGGTCCTGGCACACAGTGAGGGTTATAGAGGGAGCGTAGGGAACCCGAGCTGAATTCAAACTCAGGTTATCTTTTGGCAGATGGTAATAACACTTATTCCCTGCCTCACCAGGGAGTCTGTGATGTAGCAAAAAACACATGCAGAAGGCTTTGTGTATGCAAGAGCTCAGCTGTTTTTCTAACTATATTAGTAGCTGTTTGAATGACAGATACCACCTTTCCTTCAGGACTTGCCTGAGAGGTCTGGACCCTCATGGTTACAAAACTGCTGCTGTTATAAAATGGAAATAAGTAGTCCTGTGTTGCTTTTGTGCATCTTGCATGGGTACACACACAGCACCGAATCTGTGTTACTGTAACTCCAGACACAGAGTTTAAACTTCTTTGTCCTGATTTGTCTTCCTCCACAACTGATTTTCCTTCAGACATGAGGGTGTTTTTTTTCTGGTTCCCGTGTCCATCTCTCATCTGTGTGAGGGCATTGCATTCCTACAGGATCTCAGCACCTCCTTCACTGGAGACAAGAGATGCTATATTCATCTTCCCGGTGGCAATTTCAGCAAAGAAAGGCTCGTATGGTTTGCCTGTTGTCAGACACAGAAGTTGTTGGGTAGGAACCTGAGGGTACTCTCCAGAGGTTCAGGCTGGAGCCCGAGCTGCTTGTCCAGACTCAATGTTATCTTTTGTTGCCGTTCTGATCCCATCTGGCTGTCAGCTGTACCAGCCAGTGCTCCGTGGGTATTGGTGCTGCCGCCAGTTCTCATGTCTCAATTGGGAGCCATTTCATGTGGGTGACTGAGATTCCTCAAGAGGAAGAATTTGAAGTATCCCAGACAATGGTATGGCTAACATCGGTTTTGTCCTAAGACTGTTTTTTCTTAGTATTTATTTTAAGGATTGTTTACACACATGAGTTTTCGTAGGGCTTTAGTATCTGTGGTTTCGGTCATGAAAAGGGTCAAAGGCAAAACAGTTTTGTCGTTGGAGTTAAATATCCTTCCCTAGTAAGATACCAGAATAGATAGGGAGAGAAACAAGATTTAAAGTCTTCAGTAAGACTGTAAGGAAGGGACAGCACTACGCTTTACATGAGGCATTTAGCATTGCTGAAGAAAGGTTCCTGGTTAAACATGTCTGCAAGTCAGCAGAGTCAACAAATGAAGGGGATGGGGCAAGTCTCCCTCAGTAAAAAACTTGTTACATGTTCTCTTACTCTCAGTTACCCTCATTTGGAGCTAATGAAGATTGCTAAATGGATTGAAACAAGCAGCAGCACTGTGGACAAAACCCTGATCTTTCTGATCTGCAGTGTGTCAACCACGGTGAATTTTTCACAGATTTGTAGGTTTTGATGCTGGGGCGACCGGTCTGACCGTCTGTGAGGTGTAGGGGAGAGGACCAAGAATTTCTGGTGGGGTCAGTGACTTCCATTAGCCCTGATGCATACCTTTTTAAACCCCATGGTGATAATTAGACATCACCACATCCCTAGACCGTGTTTTCAATTGTTAACTAAAATAATAGTTCTCATTACAAGAATCCTTCTGTTAGAAGAGCAACTGGTTGTCAGAAACATTGTCCCCTTTGCAGGTACCTGTGTATCAGGACTAAAATGCTTCTGAAATTAACCTCGGTAGGTGAAATGGAGGAAGCTGTCACCTCCCACTGCAGCCTGGTGTGCAGTGCCGAGATGCTGGGGGAGCATTGGAGGTGGCATCATGCGCAAGTGCGGTGCAGCCAAGGTCAGCCATGTCCCGTGTTTCTGGCCCTGGGGCAGTATGGATGTGTGATGCTGTGGCCTCCATGTGCACCGCAGCCTTGCTGCTTGTTTAGAAATACACACAGAGGTGGGGGCAGCCCTGGCTTCACTTGTGGGGAGGAGCATTTTGCAAAGCTATGGGGTATTTGCAGCATAGGAAGCCAGCTGTTCACTTTACCCCAGCTACGTGCTGGGAGAGGAAAAGGGCTTAAGGTCTCTGTGTGGGCTTCTGAGGATCTCCTCAAGCTCTGGGGCACCTCGCTGTGCTGGGAGCTGTGGTGTGCTTGCGTGGTCAGAGATGTCCATCGGGAACCAGTGAACATTGTTCTGGATCTCTTTCATTTAATGAATGGAACAATTTAGAGCTGAGCACTTTAACGAACTTTTCAGAAAGTCCTCAAATTTGGCATCTCTCTGCTAATGAGAGAGCTGAAAGGAAACTGGAGAAACTAGAAACATGGAGAGAAAGTACAGTTGTTTCCTGAGAATATACAGGAATGCAGAGGGTGGGAAAATAATCCAAAGCCTAATTTCAGAGGGGGGAAAAAGGTGAAAAAAAGAGTTCTCCTGATCTGTTAAGGGGTGATGAATTGAAAGAAAGACCATTTTTTTTTCAGTGGCATGCCAGTTACAAACCATGAGTGCCTTAGGGTGGGCAGTTCATGTTGTGCGGTGAGGGTGATAGCAGTTTCTGCCCTGCGTGTGTACCAAGGTGCTCTCTTGGATCTGGGCTGAAACTGGAGAAAAGCAAGGTGGGAATGGACCACAGCTTCAGTGGACTACGTGATTTAGCAATGGCTGATTTTGAGCACTTGTTTCTGAAATATCTTGCCTGTAGCTTGGCACCCATCAAACTGGTTTTGTCAGGAGCACTTTTCAACCTCAAACTTTGTTCCCAGGCTGGAAAGCTGGCACGGCATTTACTTAAGAAACAATCCCAAACAAATAGCAGCAAGTTTCTGACCCCAGGCTTGCCTTTCCCTGCTAATCTGATTCCTTTTAAGGGTAGGAGCTGGTGGCTAACAGTGTTTTCTAGTGAAACCCTGTTTCAAGCGTGTCGGGTTTTGTGGGGGCTGCTGTTAAAGACGTCATGTCCTAGCAGCCCGCATCCATTTTCTAGAAAAATCTCTTGACATGTCTTTTGATTTATGTTGTCATGCAGCCTAACCATCGCTGACGTGCCTTTTAAACGTTGGGCTCGTGTCCAATACAGACAAGAAAATGTGACTCACTCGTGGAGGTCCCCAATAGTTCAGTTTGACCTCTGGCTTGGCCGTGTCTGTCCTGACCCTTCCTGTGTAAATTAACCTTGAGATAAAGAGGAGCTCCTGCGTATGAAGTGTTGAGACATGAAACCCAGCTCACAATTTCCTGCCGCCATCTAGCCCCGAGAGACAGAGATGCCCTCTCAAAGCAAAATAACCATGCTCAGCTGGGGGTCTTGGTCTTGCTCCTGCAAACACTGCAGTTGGGGTGTTGCCTCACAGGAGCTCGTCATGGGCCAACCAAGCGGAGACGGTAATACAGAAATTATATAAAAATTATATATCACAGAAATTATATATTATAGGAATGCTCTGGGGGAATACCTTTTGCTAGCCAGTGTGGTACACTGGCTAGCCCCTATACTCAGCTCTGGTGAGGCCGCACCTCAAGTACTGCGTTCAGTTCTGGGTCCCTCACTACAAGAAGGACATTGAGGTCCTGGAGCAGGTCCAGAGGAGGGCAACCAGGCTGGTGAAGGGGCTGGAGAACAAACCTTATGAGGAGCAGCTGAGGTAACTGGGGTTGTTTAGTCTGGAGAAGAGGAGGCTGAGGGGAGACCTTATCACTATGGCCTGAAAGGAGGTTATAGAGAGGTGGGTGATGGCCTCTTCAGCCAAGTGATAGGACAAGGGGAAATGGCCTCAAGCTGTGCCAGGGCAGGTTCATATTAGATGTTAGGAAGAAGTTCTTCACTGAAAGAGTTGTTGGGGTGTGGAACAGGCTGCCCAGGGAGGTGGCTGAGTCACCATCCCTGGATGTGTTGAACAGACAGGTAGATGAGGTGCTCAGGGATATGGATTAGGAGAGGACAGGTACGGTTGGACTTGATGATCTTAATGGTCTTTTCCAACATTGAGATTTTGTGATTCTGTGATTCTGTGTCGGAGCACGGAGTGGTGAAAAGCTTTTCATGTGGAGCAGCTGCTGAAGGGCTTGAACCTTCCGTTGGACCTTAGTGAGAAGCTAGTGGGGTCTTCTATACCCCTTATCCATATACATCCTGCTGTGAGGTTCCTGCCTGGGCATCAAGGGGTCCAAGCCCCCAGTCTAGGGGCTACTGAAAGGGGAATAAAACCACATCTGAATTAGCCACTGTTTCCACCATCAGAATCCCAGTACATCATGGATCTCTCAGATGTGTTTTCATTACTGATCTAACACAAAACTGTCTTTAAAACATATTGTGGTGTGTATTTATTGCATGTACTCTCTGGTGGAGGTGCATTGCCTGGTTTGTGATTGGCAGGATCAGTTATGCAATGTTGTTTGTGCTTCCTGATGGCTAGAGGAGCACACAGCTGCCTCTGGGGTGGATATTGGTCTCTATGAATTTAAAATTTCATTTCTGTGACTGACAGTCGCTTTCTGAGAACTCTGTTGCCCGTCAAACTCAATTGCTCAAATGTCTGTGGGAAACCAGGGGTGGTATGTGAATGTGTACTCGGCAAACTCACTTTAAGAAATATAAACCGATGTTCACTGAAGGGAAAAAGAAGTATTTCTGCATTATTTGGCTTGAGCAAGTGTTACAAACCTGTTTGATGCTCTTTTTCTGTCATCAAACTGTAATGACAGTGTCATTTTTGTTTATATAGAGATTTTAGTACTGGAATGCCTGTGCTCCCCAGAAAGACCTTTAATCATCTAGACCCTGTAAGCAAAGAACATTTCAGCCAAAAGCAAAGCTATCAGTTTTGTGCTTCAGCCACAGTTTCCCCCCCTCTAAAAAGCTGACCCGAAGAACCTGCTGCTCTCTGTTCTCATTCTCGGTCTGCCCACACCTCTGCTGCGGCTAGTAACCGAGATGTCGCACTTTACTCACAAATGGGGGCAAAGGCTGGTGTCAGCCCTGCACCACGTCCCTCCTGTGATCCCTGCTGGGAGGGGGTGTCAAAATTCTTTGGAGCAGTTAGGGGTCTTACTGGGGAAAGAGAGGAGGCTGAGTTCTCATCTGACTCCTAAAGGTAGAAGCTGACTAGTCCCTGTCCTGGTGTTTCTCACTGCAAACAGCTGGAAGCTCCTCATAGCCCAGCCAGCTCTTTCAGCTCTGAGAGCTGGATGTGATGGGAACTCAGGAAGGAGATCCATACCCATATGGCCCAGGTATTGCCTTCCAGGTTAATATTAGAGCCCTGAAGAGGGCTGCCTGATTTTGTCGTTTGCTTGGGTTCATTTATTTACTTGTTTATTTAAAAAGACACTGCTGCCTTTTCTGTCATTGTTTTTGCTACTGGGAAATGTCTGATTTTGTGTACCTGGTGGTAGTTCACAGGTTGGAAGGAAAGCATCAGGCTTCCCTGGTCGCTTTACTGAACAGAGAAAGCCAGTAGTGGGATATGATTGGAACAGCGATGCAGTATCCCTTCAGCTGCCTCTCAGCTTCATGCCTGTTCCTAATGTCCTTCTTCCTCGCTTGGATCAGTAGAAAATGGGGTGCCAGCTACTCTTGGGCCCAGAAAGAGACAGGTGGTGTAGTGTCTGTACCTCCATTCTCCTCTGAACTCAGGTCTTCAAAGACCTGGGCATCCCTTTGGCCAGGCTGGGATGTGGCTGAGAGCCTCCCAAGGGAGCAGCAGTGGCTGAGAGGGCTCCTCTGGGGCCAGCAGTGCCCCTTGTGCCTGCCTGAGCCTTCCCGTGAGGCAGCAGCGGCAGGAGACCTGTGACTCCATGGCTGATGCCGGTGGTCTGCATTGCTGTGGGTCAGGCTCTCTGCTACGCTACGCTGACTTTGTGAATCGTGGATTTCGGCCATTTGCAGCCCAGTCAAGCATGTTCTCACTCCTGTGAACACACAGTGCTTTTATTATTTGGGTTTTGACCTTCTCAATTCCTCTGCCTCAGCAATAATTTGTGGAAAAGTGATTGAGGGGAGATTGTGTAGTCTGGCATCTTTTTACCCATTCCCTTTTAAGTCTTAAAACTTCACCAACTTTGAGCCTTCTGAAGAGGAACCAACTCATTCAACCCACATGCTGTAGATCAGCCATTGCTTTTAAGTCCTTCTCTTGGTTTCTCCCTCATCTGTCTCTTGGCCCACTCAGCCATCCCACTGAGCTGTTTCGAGAGAGGAGAAGGGACTACACTCATGACCTTGTCTCAATTCATTACTTTGTTAGCTTTGGCATTCTATGCATTCTTAAATATAGCTTTTCCTTTTATAGGATGAAGTATTTCTGTTTTAAGAGCTTGGAGAAAGATACGTTTCCCTGTTCTCTGATTTTAGGCTTGGCAGCTGGTCGGCACAAGGCTGCGGATCAGAACTGGTTCCTTCAGGCACTGGTTAGAGGAGGTGATGCCGAAGCGGTTTGAGGTGTGCTGACCAAGGAGACAACTGGGGGTGGCATTTCTGCTAAATGCTGGTCCCAGCTCTTGCTGGAGAATTTAGTTTCGAGAGGCTGCGGACCCCAGCAGGTATGACTCTGGGGAAAAGAGGGACTGGAGCAGAATGAAAAGTTCTCACACGTTTTCTTGTTTCCACCTCAGAGCATTTCCTTTTTAATGCCACCATTCAAAGACTGAGTGCCTATCCAAGGGCTGAATTTCATAAATAATGTTGATTTAAGTCACAGCTATAAGATTGTCCATCCATCCTCCCGGTACCAGGCAATAAATACAAAATCTGTCGGAAAAGATGGGCCAGCCTCTGTGCTCACTGGCTGAAGCATATGAGCACCTATTGTGGTGTGATAGCCTGGCTGGCCTGACAGTGGATTCCAAGAATCACAAGTTTATGGTCTGTCAGCCAGCGCAAACATCCGTCCATCAAGTATTCCCCACTTGTTATACCTAGAAGTCAGAACCAGGGAGGCATTAAGAAATGAGTGTCAGGGAGAGATTATCTGCTTTGATGCATGCGTTGTCTGAGCTGGGAGACAGAGACCTGGGATGGCTGTACCCCTGTGGTCTCAAAGACAAACACAACACCGCCTATGAACATGCCTGTGTTGCAGCGGTCGGAAACGGCATAAGGGAGATCCTTATCCTCATTCTTTGGCTTTGCCTTGCTTTCCAGCAGAGGCACAAATACTTCCAGGTGTCTGTAGCACGGAGGTTTTACAGTTTAGGCTATTGCTTGTTACAACCCAAGAGCAGTTTATTGAACAATGCCAGGGTTAGAGCTTGAGTGGTGCTGTGAAGCAGTGATGTCTCTCAATAGCCAGTCAATCTGCTGTGAATATGCTTTAATAAGCTTCTGACTTACTCCTTAGATATCTCTTCCCAGCAAGGACTTAGCCTGCCTCCTTGCTGCATTGTGTGGCTGTGGGTGCTGAGCTGGCATTGCAGAATCACAGCAGGGTCAGGGTTGAAAGGGACCTCCTGAGATCATCTAGCCCCTCCCCCAGCCCCTGCCAGAGCAGGATCACCTGGGGCAGCACAGGGCAGCATCCAGGTGGGTTTTGAATGTCTCCAGAGAAGGAGACTTCATGGCCTGTCTGGGCAACCTGTGCCAGTGCTCTGCCACCCTCACAGTAGAGAAGTTCCTCCTCATGTTTAGGTGAAAGTTCCTATATTCAAGTTTATGCCCATTGCCTCTTGTCCTGTCACTGGGCACCACTGACAAAAGACTGACCCCATCCTCCTGACACCCACCCCTCAATGATTCATAACCACTGATAAGACACCCCCACTCAGTCTTCTCTAAGCTAAAGAGCCCTGAGTTCCTCAGCCTCTCTTTGTGAGAGGTATTGTAGTTCCCTAGCATCTTCCTTTCTGAGCTGAAACCTCCCAAACCGACGGTCCTTGGAACTTAAATGGTCCCTGAAGTTTCTAATACAGTTAAAGATCCTTGTCCTGGTATCCTCATCTAATTCCAATTTAATTCTCTATGTTCCCTCCCAGGCTCCTTGCTAGGACACAGTACTGTACTGGTCTCTAGCTTCCCAGCCTGGAGAGTCCCATGGGATGGAAGATTGTGTGGATAAAGGAAGGAAAGGCACTTCCTTTGGGTGGACAAGGGGATCCGAGGTCAGAAGGAGGGAGCCTGTGAAAGTCAGCAAGTGAGAGCAAGGGATGAATTTCAGAGGGCAGAGGAAGCCAGAGGAAGAAAGGGTATTCCTTGGGCTGGACAACTCTGTCTTAAGAGAGCTGAGTACCCATGGGGACTCTGCAGAGATGCTTGATTCTTGGTGTCCCTCAAGACCTTGCCTTTTTAAAAAGCCTGACGAGCCACTGGATGCTCAGGGACAGGTTTTGCTACCCTTCTGCTGCCGAGTTGGCCTCATGTTTTAGGTGGTCTCTCCAGGTGCACAGGTGTGCTAGGGGACGTGAGGAGGGAGTGTTTCCAGCCCAAGAGGATGGAAGTTCTGTGCTCTGGCCGTCTCTTCCTGGTCTTCCTTGTAACACAGAGGCAGGCAGGGGAGCTGGAGGGGGTTTCTGTGAGCCAGTCAGTCAATCATTTCCCAATGTTTATTATTTATCCCCCTGGCCGAGCCTTCCCCTCATCCCTGCCACTCTGGGCAGTGGGAACTTTGGTGATCTCTGAGCAGCAGGGGCTGGCAGGCAGCCTGATCGATGCTAGCAGCTCGTTCCCAGCCACGTGAGAGGAGAAACATCAGCAAGGAGAGATGGAGTTAGAACTTTATTGGGAGAAACATAGGCATGATTGACTAAAGTCTCATATTAATGAGTGCACACAGGTATTTTCAGGATTAAAAAATACACACATATATATATAGATAAAAAACCAAACAACACCTTACAAACAAATTGATGTTTCCCTCCCCCCCACCCCTGTGTGTGTGAGTGTGTATGTATGTATACGTACAGGGACCTGTACCAAATCTAACTATGTATCAGGAGCAAGGATTCACGGGCCCTTTCAGTGGCACCTAAGAGAGGGAATGGCTCAGTCCCCTCATAAGCTGGTCCCAGGCCATTCACTCACAAAGTCCAATGCGGGGAAGCTGTGGCCTGTGCCTGAAAGGGCAGCGCTGGGTAAACAACAGGCAGCGGCTTAGCTGTGTTTACCAATTCTCCTTGAAAGAGAGATGCCAGCTCTGCAGTGAGGAAATGTGTGTGGATTGGGACCTTCCTGCACACCTCACCCACCAGACTCAATGTTGGGCCCAAATGGCTGCTCTGAGGGGCTACAGCGGTAGAAAGAGCTGATCCACGTGTGGTTTCTTCTGTATGTGCTAGGGATGGAGTGGGGATGAAGATGACCCGATGGCAGAACAGGCACTTGCTGTGAGGACAAATATCTCTGCTTGCACTGGCTGGCAGGCTTGGAAGAGCAGCCAAGAGGTGAATGAAGTGCAGGACTTGGAGAGGACTCTTGCTCCTTGCAAAAGATGCTGAGGTGTTTGGTAGGTTAATGGGAGAAGACACAGGCCGTACCTCTTCTGGAGATAAACAGAAGATTTTTTTTTTTTCCCTTCAGGTTGGCAGCTAAAAGCACCTTCTTGGTAGCAATCATGTTGCTTGAAAGATGATTTTAAAAAGGGAAAAAATGACTTTGATTTCAGGCAGTAATTCCTCCCTTTTTACCAGTAAGGTATTTGTTCCCATGGGGGTGTCTCTATTACTGTTACTGAGTGACTTGCTTAGAATTGATGACATAAGTATTTTGGGAAAATTCCCTAGTCTTCATCAGCTGGTCGTCTAAGTGATATCTTTGGGCCCCAGGGCCAGTCTGCTCTGCTGGCTTAGAAATGAGGAAGGGGTTCCCATGTTAGACATGAGGCAGCTGTGCGGGGGGCACCACAGATGTCACCATGGATATCTATGGATAAGAGTTATGTACAGTGTCAAAAGATTCAAGTAGGATTTATTGTATAAGTAAACTGGTATGGAATATCTGGGCTCAGGTAGAGAAAGGGAGGGTCAGAAGGCGTGAGAACAAAGCAGGTGAGAATGTCTGTCTGTCGGAAAGTCCACCCATGTGTGTTTTTACTCCCTGCAGGTGAGAGAAACTTCAGCTCAGAATAACAACCAGGCTGATCTCTGAATAGACACCAAGGAAGATGCAAAGGGGTTTTGAGGTCCAGTCGGTCTGTTGAATGCAGTGTCACAGTGGACACCTTCTGGGCAGCCTCAGGAGTCCACTGGCCAATGCTCTGCCAGGCTAAGGGTGGCAAGTGTCCAATCCTGTGTGTCATGACAATGTGGCCAAGAGATTAGCATCTCAAGATTGGCGCTGCTTTTCAGTCCATGTCTCCAGGTGGTTGCCCCAGCCTTAAGCCATGAGAGGGGCAGTCTGCAACATTATGCTGATGCTCACTGAAAAGGAGAAAAAAGGTGTTAAACCAGAAAGAGGTCAGTGGCAAGAGTCTGGAGTCCTTTTTGCAGAAGATTTTACTAAGTGCTAAGACTGCTCCTTCCGCTTGTCCCTCCTGGAGACAGGTCACACTGACAAATCATCTGACCTGGCCTTGCTGCTGGCACGGCTGGCCTTGCTGAACCGGCGTTTCTCATTGAAGTAGTTCTCGGGGAAGGCAGGGGCCCCACATTCATTGGCCACCTCTGGACTCTCCACGTAGCTGGATTTAATGAAGGGCCCTTCACTAGCAGCATCCTCCTGGCCATGGACCCTCTCGGTGGCGAAGTTGGCAGTGTTCTGCTGGGAGGCCATCTTGTTGCTGAAGGGGCTGATGAACTTCCTGTTGGGACTGGACAAGCACTGGTTGAAATCTGGTGGAGGAGTGTACATCTGGGCCCTTTCTGCTTGCGGGGCGGACTCCAGTCTTCCAGGGGCTGTGCTGGGACTAGCTTTGTAAGACCGAGAGCACCTCTCTTTGGCTTTCTTCCAGCCCAAGTGGTACAACTCGGCCAGACTGAGGAATAGGGAGAGGACTGCCACAGCGAGCATGAAGACAATGAACACGTTCTTCTCTGTGGGACGGGAAACATAGCAGTTGACGGGGTGGGGGCAAGGTGCCCGCTGGCAGATATACAGGGTCTCCAGGAAGATCCCATACAAGATGTACTGTCCCACAATGAAGGCCACTTCCATGGCAGTGCGAATCAAAATGCTGTAGACATAGGTGTTCAGAAGACTTCCCCTGAGTATGATTTTGCCTCCCGATTCATCCCAGCAAGACAGCTCAGCCTTCTCTGCCACGGGGCACTTCTGCTGGTAGTATGTGTCGCCATTGTTTTTCATCTCCTGGGCTTCCATTTCTGCCTCCTTCATCTTCCTCTTCTCTTCCATTCTCACTGTGTGCATCGCGTGGCCCATATACACCAGAGATGGGGTGGAGACAAAGATGATCTGGAGGACCCAAAACCGGACATGGGAGATGGGGAAAGCCTTGTCGTAACAGACGTTTTCGCAGCCAGGCTGTTGGGTATCGCACATGAAGTCAGACTGCTCGTCTCCCCAGGAGGACTCAGCTGCTGTACCCAGCACCAGCATCCGGAAGATGAAGAGCACGGTCAACCAGACTTTCCCCACCACTGTGGAGTGTTTGTGGACCTCTTCGAGGAACTCTCCCAGGAAACTCCAGTCTCCCATTTCTGCTCACGAGGAGGTGTGGGAAGTCTTGAAGAGAGATGCAGTCTCTGTGGAAGTAAATAGAAGAGAGCGATTCTAAGGAGGGTGAGGAAATGCCTGACTGGGAATGCGTGGAGCAAGATGATTTGTTTTCTGTCAAAGGAAATATTTTATATTTGACTTGAAATGAATGAGGTCTGGCTTGCTGAGAATAATGCAGGTTTTTTTGTTTTGTTTTGTTTTGTTTTGTTTTGTTTTGTTTGTTTGATTTTTTTTTCAGCTACTGAAACCAAAGGTGCTCTTTTTACCATAATCCAACTACAACCTGTTAAACAAGCTGCCAAAACTTTGAGGGTGAGCCACTTTTTTTTCGTGGTTTGGAAAGTGTTTTCACTGTGGCCTGCATGTGGCATCCTCTGAGGACTGTGCAGTGACAGCAGTGTTCATCTGTCTTCAAACTGCTCCAGTGAATCCTTGATGGGCTGATAAGACTGGGAGATAAGACTGGAGACTACTGCTTGGTCTGCGTGTGCCCTGGCAGTTTCATATGTCACCTTTGTATAATACCTGCACCAACATCTGGGATGTGAAAGCACCCTCAGCTCTGAGCTTCCTCCTCTTAAACTGTGAGACAAAATTCACTGTTCAAATGACATGGACGAAGAAAATGTCTTAGCTGACAAGGTGGTATTGGACAGACAGTTGGACTTGTTGATCTTAGAGGTCTTTTCCAACCTTAAAGGTTCTATGATTCTATGAAAAGCCCCCTTTGAAATGGCTCACAAGGACCAGCAGCTCCTGGGAACTGCTGTTTATTAGGTGCTCTGGTGAGAGGAAACGGTTGGTGGTCTGGTGGTAAGATTGCAACGTGAGGACAAGGGAGAGCCTGCTTTGGTTTTGTTTCTGACTCTGACAGTTTCTCACCAAGTCACTTAACACCCTGGATGAAAAGAGGACCACAGGTTTAATCCATCTTTCGTGGGGCTCTGTAGGAGTGCTTGGGCAATTGTTTGATACGGTTATGCTTGCCATGCTTGCCTTCCTGGGGCACGGCGAAGCAAAGCTCTCCCTTGTGCGTGAGTTAAGGGCTAGCTGCTATAAAGTGTAGTGGTATTACCTTAGAGATAATGTTCTCCCGCAGTCACTCTTCGAAAATATCCTTTTAATAAATAAATAGAAAACTTAATAATCATCATAATGAAATATTAAAAGCACTAGACAAGGTAAATCTCAAAGCTGTGGGGAACAAACGTATTAACTCTCCTTCTTTATTGCCCCTTGCCTCGTCTTTAAGAGCCAATTATTTTTACTGTACAAAGGACGTCTGTGGAGAGTAGACACGGCTAAACGCTGAGAATTTACTGCGGCAATATCGCGTAGATTTCCTGTGAGCAAAAGCTGGAGAACAGAGAGGGGCGCTTGTTAAGGGAACAGTATCCCCTTCTCTGGCTGGCTGTGTGCTGTAATTCAATGTAGCAGTGGATGCAGTGATGTCTGCTGTTGCTTGTTTACGTGTGCTGTCCATCTGCAGGGATGGATGGGTCAAAGACCAGAAGTCGAATCCTTAAACTCCTTGCACTGCTGAAGGCAGCCCTGAGAAAAGGTGAGAGTTGCCCAGGTAAGGAGATGGGGAGGTGACCACTTGCTGCTCCACAGCCAAGTCACAAGTGGTGTGAGGAGGGAGATGGGGCAGTCTGGGAAGTGAAGGGTGGGCTTTGGCTCTTTCCTGCTTTGGCAAGCATCCCACAATCGCGCTGATGTGGAGATCCCAGAGGCAGCTGAGAGCATGCTGAAGCTTTCATCTGCTGCCAGCCCAGAACTGGAGGAGTGGTAACACAGAAAATCAGCTAGTCACAGAAACATAGAATCACAAGGTTGGAAAAGACCATTAAGATCATCGAGTCCTACCGTACCTGTCCTCTCCTAAACCATATCCCTGAGCACCTCATCTACCTGTCTGTTAAATACATCCAGGAATGGTGACTCAGCCCCCTGCCTGGGCAGCCTGTTCCACTCCCCAGCAACTCCTTCAGTAAAGAATTTCTTCCTAATATCTAATCTGAACCTGCCCTGGCACAGCTTGAGGCCATTTCCCCTTGTTCTGTCACCGGTCACTTGGCTGAAGAGACCATCACCCACCTCTCTACAACCTCCTTTCAGGTAACTGTAGGCAGTCATAAGGTCTCCCCTCAGTCTTCTCCAGACTAAACAACCCCAGCTCCCTCAGCTGCTCCTCATAAGGTTTGTTCTCCAGCCCCTTCACCAGCCTGGTTGCCCTCCTCTGGACCTGCTCCAGGACCTCAATGTCCTTCTTGTAGTGAGGTACCCAGAACTGAATGCAGCACTCGAGTCTTTCAGACTCATCTCTGCATAGATCAAAACTGGTGACTCTGTGGGTCTCTGTCATCTTCTGAAATGGCTTTGGTGCAGCTTCTGCAGTCTGCAGAAATCAGCCTATGGCTTCATTCTGTGGGCTCCGGGTGATTACATACAGGCAGATAAGTCAGTAGTGGGAAATATTTACAGACAGATGCATTGAAATCAGGTTTTAAAGCATTTTTTTCCAGAGTGTGGACAAGGCAACCAGCTACCTACAGCTCACAGCGCAGGTATGTCCCAGACAGTACAGTACGGCACAACTGTAGCTGTGGAATATTCTTTGCAAAGCAGTATGGGCAATGGTGCGTGCCCTCATTTTTCCAGGTGAGCTTGTGTTGTTTGCAGGTGCACTCTTGCTTCTGCAGTTGCTAGCTGACAGTTGCCTTTTCCTGATTCACCTTGCTGGATGGGGTAAAAATGAACACAGTTCTCCCTGGCTGTGCCAAGGATGAGTTTTCCTTTCCACCTCGCACACGTGTGATCGCAGGATGAGCGCTTCTTCCCATCAGTTCTACCCTGTGCAGATAGTTTGGGGGTAGTTGGATAGTTACTGTGGGTTGTTTTCCCTGGGGAAGGGGCACCTAGGCACTTGCAAACTATAAAAATCAGTGTGCACTTAACACAATCTTGGCAAACTGAAGTGCAAGAGGAGTCCAGAAATTTAAAAAAAAAAAAAATGTTAGTGGGGTTGAGAGTAATTTACCCCCCTCACACCTGCACTATATTTTCCAAAAGGAGGTAAATCAGATGGATCCAAGGTTGGCAGCCATCAGGTTTCGGTGAGATATCGGGGCTGTTCCCTCTGTCCTTCCTGCCGGCTGCTCCCCTGTTCAGGCAGTGTAGAGGAGGGGCTGCCCCAAGCACTGCATACCTCCTCATCCTCCTCCTACAGCCCCACAGAGACACGGGTGGCTGCTGCAAGGGGGTCAGCAGTCATGGGAAAGTGGGTGTTGGGTACCAAGAGAAGGGGCTCCCTGCCTTGCATAGTGTTTTTGACGTAGATGGATTTTAGTTATAAGTGAGCTATTCTTGCAATGGGCTGTTCAAGGGCCTCCTAGAGCAGAAGAGAGCATCTAGCTCTCTGCTGCCAGCAAGCAAAGGATTGTTGTCACCTCCTGACAGCTTTTCCTGGCTATGCAGGACTGCCTTTGACCTAGCCCTTCTCCTCAGGGCTTTACTATTCTTGGGAATTTTCCATATAGTTCCCTTTCTTCATTCCCAGACTGTCCCTGCATCCTTTGACCTCTCAGCGTGTGAGCATCTGTGGCCTTTTATATTCCTAGTTTGGACACAATCGGACAAATCTTGTCTCACTCTGGTGTGACTTGGAGAAAAACACCTTTAGGTATTTCCAGGGGGTCTCAGCACCTGATAGTTGGCTTGATAGCAGTCATGCATATTCATGCAGAGTCCTGGGCTGTGCCACTCCCTGGCTGGGCTTCTGGCTGCCAGCTTTCTGTTGGATCAACAAAGGAGCTCTGCGCAGTCATGGGACCTCAGCGCAGGGAAATGCGTGTGTGACAAAGACCAGCATGGCCTGGCTCAAGCCCAGCAATGTGGTTGTCCCAGCTTAATCATCACCTGGAACGCTATTAAAGCTGGGGAAAACCAAATGTGACACCGAGGCTGGGCATGGAGTCTGTCCAGCTCCAGGCTGCCTCGTGACTGCCAAATTCCTCGATAAAAATACCCTAACTGGGATGCTGGGATGGCACCTGCCAGTGTGTCAGGCTGGTTCACCAGTCACGGGCTGCTCTACACTATCCTTTTCTTTTTGCTATCTTTTTCTGCGTGGGAGAAAGTGTCCATCACTCTCAGTGGTTGTACCCATCCTCTTCATGATACTGTGCTCTCTGAATGACAGGTGAGCATTGTGCATCACTGCTGCTTGCTCTGGCCAGTGTGTGTGTTCTGGATGGAGCAGCCAGGGCTTTGGGAAGCAGTTGGGAAATTCACACTGAAGAGGCAGGAGGGATGTTCTGGTGCAGTCCTCTTCTTTATAATGGGTTTATTTCTTTATTTTATGAAGCTTTAGAAAGAAAGATTTCCCCTCTTCAGAAGACAGGCAGGACTATCGGCAGTGATATAAATAGCTGAGCTTGACACTTCATGCTAACTTTTCCCACAAGGAAGGTGACAGGAGGTCGTCATCTCTGCAGGATGTTTCTAAAATAAAGTGGAGGGCCTGATTATGACACTGTTTCTGCTCTCCCTCGCTGGGCTCACCTCTTCCCCTTGGCAGGTCCCAGGCGCATGGAGAGGCTCTCTGAGGAAGGCTTCTTCATGTCAGGAAAGCGGGTTTCCCGGCGAGGGGGAAAGTAACGAAGTCAATGCCATTGTAGTTTTGCCTGTCTTGTGTGTGCAGCATGCCCAGTTGCATACAGATGGTTAGTGAGGTGCCCCCGTGATCTACAAAGCTGAGACCTAAGGTATTGTGACGTGGGGTCACACAGCAGATCTGTCCCTTCTGAGCTCTGAAATGGGAAGGCAGCCGCCTCCTTTAGGCACTGGGAACGTGAGAAGAGACAGCCCCGTATGTCATGGGGCACCCAGGCCAGCTCTGGCATGGTCAGTGCCTACAAATCACATGTGGCCTTCCTTCCTCAGGCTGTGCCACTTGATAGCAGCTCCAGGTGAGCGTGTGGCACAAGAGAGAGCTACTCTGGGGTGGGGGGGGCTGAGATCTTTCCCTTACATGTACAACTGTCAGGCTGCAGCCAGACCTGAGCGGTCCCCACGCTGCAGCCCAGGCTGCTCGCACCCGCAAACACTCGGGAAGGATGCTTTTGGCACTGTGCTGGAGGTCAGGTAATGCTGCTCTGCTCTGCTCTGCAGAAGTGCTTTCTACTTAAGGTCTCCAGCCCCCAGTTAGTAGTAGCAGAAGTCCAGCCTCACAGCATCCTATGCAGTGTGGATGCCATCATTTCCCTCTCACTGATGGTGATCGCAGGGGTACAGTAGGAACAAGCTGCTTGTTTGAGGTCACTGTGCTAGCGGCAGTCTGGGGACAGAGCTCAGGGGCTGTGACTTGCAAATATGTCTTCATTTTTCTCTACAGCACTGCCTCTTAGACTTGGGGATAGTGACACAACTGGCTTCAGCACAGTAACATCTGTTCTACAGACCACAGCCCTTCTGTCCTGTGCCCTAGGAAAATACTGTCTTGGTCACCTAAAAGAAATCCCTCTCGTGCTACCCTTCCACAGCAGGTACACCTGGCAGAACCAGAGGATTTTGTTTGCTGGTGTTTTGCGGGAATGGGAGTGTGTTTTTCATAGAAAATCATAGGATCCTAGAATTTTCTGAGCTGGAAGGGGCCCATAAGGATTATCAAATCCAACTCCCAGCTCCACACAGGGCCAGACAAGTCAGAGCAGGGGACTGAGTGCATCATCCAGACGCTTCATGAACTTAGCCGAGCTGGGTGCTGTGACCCCCTCCCTGGGGACCGTGTTCCAGTGCCCAACCACCCTCTCAGTACAGAACCAACCTAAACCTCCCCTGTTGCAGCTTCATGCCATCTTTCTCAGAGATGAACATCTTGTTGTTACTGTCAGAGCCCACAGCTGTGGTCAGTGCCCAAAAGGAAAAAGGAACCTGTGTATATATACAGTGGTCCTTTGTTTCCAGGACCTGGTCAGGAAGCATTTTGAGAGGCTTATAGCATTAGAAGATGAATCAGGTTAGAAATGTCAGGCACAGGTTTGCTTTGACTTCCAGAGGCCTTTCAGAGCTTTGTGACATAGACCAGTGCTAAAGCCCATCTCAGTGTGTATCTCTTTGTTCACTGTTTACAGACATTGGCTCCTTTGGATGCACATGCAACAGACAAGCAGTGACTGGTTAGGAGTTGTTGTCCCAGCACCATCCCTCTGGCTTCATATGTGCACGCATGTGCTTATCATAAATTTCTGCCTGAAATGGGCCAATTCTTTAGCCAAGTTTGACCACTGGCCCAGCTTGCATTTGCAGACCGCTTGTTACTCCTTCATGCTTTTTGTTTTCCATTCCCCCACCCCAAAATGGGGAAAATCTCAGAGTTCACAAAAAAGAGTGTGTGATCAGATAAGGGAGTTGAATGACCTGTCACCTCCTGAACACACAGCCACCCTGACGCACACAGACAGGGGGACATCACTCAACACCTCCGAGCATGTACACCAGGAATGTGTTACACACACGGAGGTGACAGTATTATGTAGAATATTTTCATCTGAAGTGATGCTGGAAGCTGCAGACTCCCAGTTAACGGCATTTTTATTACTTGTCTCTCCAGACCACCTAATGCTATTTTTCTCCTCCTGGGTCAGGGTCAAATTCTGCTTTCATACATCTAGATATTAGGGCCAAGCTCTGCCTGATGTAAGATACGGCAGACCAAGAACAGAAAAGATCTTGAACTGAAGTGAGTAGAGCTGATCAATAAATGTGTCCCACTGCATTTGAAAAGCCTGCATCAAATCAAATAGTTACATGATAGTAGTATCCAGGCTGACATTTTGCATGCAGGAAGCACCCTCTAATTCTCTTGGGATTATCTCTGAGCCTTAGAGAAGCCTAAGCCTTACACAGCTCAACAAATGCAACCAAATGACTTGGGATGAGCTAAATAAAGGGTCACGTGTGCTTCTTGCTAGGAAAACCCCATCAGTTCTTTCTCTGATGTCAAGGCTGTGAAATTTACTCCTTAATGCTCAGGATGAAGAGCATCCAGTTCAGGATCACAGAGCTTTGGTGCTCTGAAAAGACATTTTTTTCTCTGAAATTGACAATTTCTGTATCTTTCCCATGTGAATTTGCAGCTGATGCCAAATGTGGCAGTGCTGCATACAGGAGAGAGGACAAGCAAACAGGACAGAGGGAGCTCTGGGAAGCAGAAATATGCTGAGAAATTTGGGGACTGATGTAGTAAAGCAGTTCCTGGGATCTGCTGAGAGAAACTGATCTTAAGCCCTGCAGGAAGCTGGTATAAGGAGATGTGCAAGTGGTGACCCGCATGGCATTGGGTCCAATACAGCAGCCCAGTCCTGTCCGTGTGATTTGAGGCTGGTTCATAGACTGCATGAGATGCAACTTGCTTTAGTGTTGAAATAAAACAGACTAGAAAGGTAGTGGGAGAAGGGCTTTCATTCAGAACTTTCCCACCCTTTCTTCCCTCCTCTCCCCACAGTGCCTTTCTGCCTGTTGCGCCCTGTGTCTCTCCTACAGTCACGCTCCCCGCTCAGAGCCTCGCCTCAGCTTTTTGCCAGTTTTGGCTACTTAACTCTCTCCAGCACCCAGATTGCTAATGCTTCTGGCCTTAGAAAGGGGAATTTTTCTGTAGCTCTCTTCTTCCCACTTACTACTACCTTGATAAATCTCATTTCTTCCTCCTCTCCAGAAATCCGTAGGATTGTCCTCACTCTCAGCCTCATTGCTGCATCCTTCCCTCGAGTATTTAATACCTTATTCAGGGTGAAGTCTTGCTACAGCTTGTGAGTTGATCATTTTATATACTCGGTGTATGTGCATATATATATGTGTGTATATACATAGGCACATCTCCCCCTCCCCCTTAAAACCAGCTAACACTACATTTAAAAGTCGCAGCAGCAGGGAGCTAGGAAATGCTGAAGTTACTGTTCTCTGTAATCTTAATTCAATCTCTTTGTGCCTGTGCCTCATAGCTGCGAGTCTTTAACCACATCCTCGCATTGTCACCTCATTCTTTGCACAGGATGCCTGCCTTGTTCTGTGCCAGCCTGCCTGGAGCTTTCTTGAACAGCAGCTATTCAATGTTTTATTTTCTCCTCATTGTTCAGTGGGTGGCCTGTGCCTCATTTACTGTACGTTATTCAAGTCCAGTTCTAAAGACAGAATTATTAGTTTCCTCATGGGTTTTCCTATGGCTTTCATCACAACAATATCTGATTGTTTCACAATAATTAATTTACTTATTTTCATTACCACCTGGTGGTGAGGAGATGGTATTAGATCAACTTTACAGCTGAAGAACTAAGGTGGTGAGAGATTAAGATAAAAAAAAGTTCCTTGATTTTGGAAGCTGTTTGGTGATGTTGCTAATGTGTTGTTGGTTTTTCTTTGGTTTTTTTTTGTTTTTGTTTTTAAGCATACTTGGCACTATATAGCATATGTTTGAAGCAGAGCTCTGTCTGATTAATGCTGGAGCAGGAGAGTTTATCATTTGCACCAGTTGGACCACATCTAGAAGTCAGACATCCTCCAGAAGACAAGAGACTCCACTGAGGGGGTATTGAGGAGCAACGTGGTTTAAGTGATTTGTCCCATCGTGACAGAGGAAATTGGAGTAAGAAGCAAGAACTAACCCCAGTCCTCTTGGATAGCTTTCTCTGATTTTAAACTAGAGACAGTTTTTCTTCCATCCCAATATTCCCTCCCTTCACTAGACATCCAAATGCAGCCAAAGACCCTGGAGCTCTGCAGCAGTTGACTTCACTGGGCTGCTTTGCTTCCCCAGCGACCCTGTGCCCTGACCCAGGCATCTATCAACTTTTCTGCTTCTAAAGGAGAGGAGTTTTGTATGGAAGTTCTTAGCCGTTCTCAAGACATGCCCATAATGACAAAGATAAAGAAGAAAGATGGAAATGTAAGTGTAAACCCTTCAGTTCTTACATAAAAAAAACCCTGACCCCTCTTTAAAGATACACTAGAGACTTCAGAGGCATGGACATTTTTACTCATTACTTACTGTGGGGCACGAATATTTCTTTGTTTCAGGAGAAAGCTGGTGTGCTAAAGCATTGTTCAGAGATCTGTTTGTTGCTTATCAATAGCCATAAAATTGATGTGGGGTTTTGTTTTGGGTTTTTTTAATCCCTCCTTATGAATTCCCTGCCCAAAGATTGAGGTTTCTCTGGTGCCTTCTGGGAACTATTTCTTATTTTAAGCCTCTGCCCTCATGCCTCATACAGCAGCACCCGAGGTGTGGAGCGGTCTCTGAAATGCGCTCCCTAATGACGCGGCATGGCACTGAATTACTCATTCCCGCTCGTCTATTTTCAATGCTACGAGATAAGTCGGAAAACAAGGGCAAACGTGCAGAATGTGTGAAGTCTGTCTGAAGGTCACAAAGAAAAGAGAGGCTAGGGCATGAAGTTCTGTACTTTCTGGCAAGGTTTAATTTTTTTCATGGGAAAGCCCATAATACTAAAATATTGTCATAATATATACTGCTGAGTGGGGGCAAAAATAAAACCCAAACAAAAAACCAGAAACAAAAACCCAAAACCAAGAACCCCAAATAGTTACAGTAGCAGGATTACTTAACATAGTTCCCAAGTGACCGGAACCTGGTTAGTATTTTAAACCCTGAAGCCTCAGAAATTCTCCTAAACTGCTGCTCTGCTCTCAAGGAAGGGGGTAACCAAGTTAGATATCTGTGTTGTTCTTGAGTAGATTTTGAAAAAGACCAGCAAATGCAGATTTTTTTTTTTTGGGGGGGGAGGGGGTAGTGTGGTGTGGTGGTTTTCTGATGCAAATACTGAATACTGTGAGGCATCTGAATAACAGTTTAACATGCTCCTAGCTGCGCGCGCGCACACACACACACACACATTATGTTCATCAAGTTATTTAGCATTAAAGAG
This sequence comes from Heliornis fulica, assembly GCA_013399135.1. Classification (NCBI taxonomy): domain Eukaryota; kingdom Metazoa; phylum Chordata; class Aves; order Gruiformes; family Heliornithidae; genus Heliornis; species Heliornis fulica. The sequence continues at coordinate 1,083,459 of VXBZ01005960.1, forward strand.
AGGACTGCGTAGGCAGCAGTAGGGAAAACGTCTCATGCATACTGCTTCACCAGGGTATTTTGACAAGGTGTTTATAAGCACAGAGGAAGAGTTCAACTAATAATGCTTGTTCATCCTGTGGGGTTTTTTAGCTGAGGTTTGTCCAGAAATGCTGCTTACGTGATCTTCTGATGAATTTTTACGGTACTTCAGGGATAGAGGCACTGCCTCAGTTTGTTAAAATCAGAGCGCCATAAAGCTCATTAGATATGACAAATGGCCAGCAAAATGACCCTTTAGGAAACCAAAGGAGTCACCACGGATCAGAGGTGGCAGTTATCAGGCAACCTGTGCACTCACTGTCACTCCTTTCCAGGTGGGAGCTCAGGGGTGCTGTGTTTTCAAGCTAGCCTATCCTTTCAAGCTTGTGGTGGCAGTGCTAGAAGTATTAAATTATGGAAATGCATTTGAATAATTTTTCCAAGTACAAAGAATGGAGAAAAAGGAGTTAGGAAGGAAAATAAAAAGAGGCAGCAGCTGCTACTGGGAGAGGGCATTTGTCCCTCTAGGTCTGAGTGTCTCTTGGCTGAGGCTGCCCTGGGCAGTGTGGGGATGGAGAAGAAAGGCATTCCCTCCGCAGAGAGCATGGTATGGGGTGACCGGGAGATATGAGCAAGGCGCTTCTCTACATCTGAGTTACATTCCCAGGCTCACGTCACGGACCGGCCAGGACACAGTACTCTCAAGCACAATATTTTGAAACCCTCCTGCATGCTTCGGAGCATGGGCGGCTCATGGAGACACTTGGTCAAGTGTTTATATCCTGAGAGCCTGTCATAGGTAAGAGTTCCCTTCACCACCCTCCCCTGAGCAGCCTGACAGCATGCTGAAACGGGATCTGACAGAGACTGCAATTTGCACGTTACGCTGTCTGAGGATACTTGGGGCTCTTACCCTGCTTTCACGCGCACTGAAATCTATCAGTATCCACGTTCACTGTGGGGAGGCTTCCTTGTCTTTTCTGTAGCTGCCTGTGCCAAAAAGAGTTTAATTTTTAAAGCATCCCGAGCCCATCTTGTTACTAATGGGAATACGTTGGAGAGAAATTGAGAGAAAAAAAAATTAAATTTCCTCACTAATTTTTAGCCATCCTACTTTTCCTGCCTCGTGAGTCCTTCTCTCTCCTCCCATGCTGCTCTCCCCTTGAGTGTTACAGATTGATCTCCCATCGATGCTTCTGCAGTTCTGGTATTTCCCCCTCATGGTTACTTACCTAATTTTCAGAATTTTGTCCTCTGTCTCCTTTCCTTGCGTTAGCACTCTCTCCTTCTGTGGTTGGGTAGGACTCCTTGTTCTTCTCAGTTGCCTGGTTTATTCCCTTAATACGGTTCTCTCTCTCTCTCTCTCTTCCTCTCTTTCTCTCCACCCCCTTGCTGTGTCACTTTCTGTCTTCCCCACTGCCTCTCTCTGCCTTTCCCCCTCTTCTTTCTTCACCTACTTTTCTTGTCTCTCCCACCCCCTCCAGCTTAATCTTTCTATTTTCAAACCTAGTTTCCTGTAGTTTTTCCTTTAAAGACCATGGATCTCATTCCTCCCTCGCCACTCAGCCTCCCCCTGTGCCACCCTCCCCACGCCGACAGGATGCACTCGCTGTTGGCTTTGCACTGTCCCTTCCAGTTGCCGCTCCCACTGTCCCTTGCACCTCCTCTCCCAGAAAATATGCCATGATCTAACCCTTCCTTGAATGAGGAGAGACAGGATTGCCCCATGGTTACCCTGTCAGACCCTTCTTCCATGCAGGACCTCAATGAAGGGTATTTTTCTGACTCATTCAAGCTTAACTGGGTAAAGCGGAATTGGTGTGGAGCAGAGTCCTCCACCTCTCCAAATAACACTGGACCTGATCAGCTGGCTTGAGCCAGGAGTCTGGCACAGCTGGAGCCCTGTTCCAAAGAATACCTGATGCTTCCTGGGTGAGGGACTGGGGAAGTGTTCGCAGGCCCCCTTACTTATAAATAGACAATAACCGGCCTGCCAGGAGAGGTGTTTCTTGACACTCGCCCCGACACCCTGCAGATACACACACAGACACACACCAGTCTGCTGCACAAGCTTTTGGGCCTTTCTAACAAATGCTTTCAGCTCATCAGTGTCTGGAGTGTCTTGTGTTCCACGTATGCGTCAAGTGGAGGCTCCGATTCCTGCCCATCAGGCCTCAGAGGAGAGGGTGAATCAGAAATGCCTTCTGGCTTCGATAAGGGCTGCCTGCAAAGAAGCACTGACAGAGGACTGAGATTTGTGTGCAGATGACTCTGCTACCCTGAGAGCTGTCTTGCTGCTTTGGTGGGTATCCCTGCAGCGACCCTTCCGGTGCTAGATATCTCCCATCCAGATCATGATTGCCCCATGCAGCAGCTAGCACAGATCATGAAGTAAAAGCAGTCTGCAGACTAAAACACAGGGCTGGCAAACTGAATCTAATAATTGTTCTCCCACTACTCTCGGGTTCTCTTTAGTCACAAGGTTGAAAGCTGGCCCATGTGGGGACGGGGCTGTGCAGAGGCTGCCTCTGGAGGCAAGTCCTATGAGGGTGCTTACTTAGAAGAGAAGAACACAACTCCTTTTCTAGAGAGCTGAGTCCTCACTGATGATTGGTGCAGGACATCTTGTGCATGGTAAATTCCCACAGTGTCTCAGCAAACTTCTGCTATGGAGAAAGCAGTGGTCATTTGCCTCAACTTTATTGAAAGGCCTTCTTGGGATTTCAAAGAACACAGGAATGTTTCTGGAGTTGTTCTTCCCTCTTGTGTCTGGCAAATGTACACCTGTGATGGCATTTCATGGGAAGGAAAGTATCACCGTGCTCTTCGGCCTTTCTGGAGTAACTTCCATAAAGTGTTATTCCGGGAAGTCCTGTTGATTTTATGCCAGTGAAACTGCCAAGGACTTCATCAGAGAAGTGTCCAGCAAAAGGTGTTAATAACACAGCTCTAGCTCGTGGGTGGCTTTGGGATAGGCTAGTGAAGACTGCCGAGTGTTTGTGCTAGAGAGGGGCAGCTCCTGTGGTCGAGCGGTCTGAAACATGATCCCCTCCCTGCATGGCTGACACTTGGCTGTACACGGTCCGACGCTCCCTGCTCACTCCTCTCTGTTTCCTGTCCCACTACTGTTCCCGAGTGGCACCCTCATACTCCTCTGGAGTTAATCTCTGAATCATGCAGGTACGGTCTAGGTCTGTGGAATAAATCAGGGCAGCAGGGCTCTGTCCAATACATGCATCATGCACGAGGTCACTGTTATGGGCCTGTTATGTGGTGGTGGTAACGGTTTGAATTTTGATGTACAGAAGGGAAATGGTGAAGGCAGACTAGGAGGCAAAAGATGGGAAGGTGAGCAGAGATGTATGGGCACCTCTGCCAGCCCCTCAGAGTGGTGTCCTCCTTTCCTCCTCAAGTAAAAGCAGAGGTGTCATGGTAGCTTGGAATCAGAGTCATAGAATCACTTGTGCTGGAAGAAACCTTTAAGATCGAGTCCAACCACAGCCTAACCCTGCCTAGTCTGCCTCTAGATCATGTCCTTCAGCACCTCATCTCTTTGCCTTTTAAATACCTCCAGGGATGGTGACTCCAGCACTTCCCTGGGCAGCCCGTTCCAATGCCTGACAACCCTTTCAGTAAAGAAATTCTTCCTGATGTCCAACCTAAATCTCCCCTGGTGCAGTTTGTGACTATTTCCTCTCATCCTGTCGCTTGGTACCTGAGGAAAGAGACTGACCTCACCTCTCTACACCCTCCTTTCAGGTACTTGTAGAGAGCGACAAGGTCTCCCCTGAGCCTCCTTTTCTCCAGACTAAAAAGCCCCAGCTCCCTCAGCTTCTCCTCGTAGGACTTGTGCTCCAGACCCTTCACCAGCCTGATCACCCTTCTCTGACACACTTCAGCATTTTGACATCCTTCCTGTAATGAGGGGCCCAAAACTGCACCCAACACTCAAGGTATGGCCTCACCAGAGCTGAGCACAATGGGACAATTACTTCCTTACTCCTGCTGGCCACACTTCTCCAGTTCGACAGCTAGAGATAGAGCTGGTTTGCCTACCGGTAAGCTGGGAAGAAGGATTTTTCCTCCCCTCCCCAAGAGACTGCTATGCAAAACTTGTAAGACTTGAGTGAGGAGAGCAAGTGGAAGAGGATGCTCGCCCAAGAGAGTGGGAATGAGGAGAACAGCTGACAGTTTACCATGTGCAGCTTGCAGGTCTCAGCAGTTTAGGATGCTGTGGAATGGATTTTGGAGGAAAGGAGAAAAAATAGGACAACACATATGATCTTTTAATCAAAAATAAATAGCTTTCTTAGGGTAACATTCCTAACCCTGTCAGTAAAAGAAACATAGAAGACCTTATCTACCTGGACCTTCAGTAGGACCTATGATATGGTGTCAGAGAAGCAGCACATTAGTGGAGAGTATTCAGCTGAAGAAGACAGGAATGATCAGAGAAATCCTCAAGTGGGTAAGAGACTAACAGAACTGAGACACCGGTTCCCTAATAGGTTGAAGGGAAATTATCCACCAGGCTGCTCAAAGATTGCTCTTAGGACTGATCTTTTAAAATAGTTGTGTTAATTACTTTGGCACTGAAAGCAAAAATGCTAATGAAATCCGCCGAGGGAGCAAAGCTGGGAGGTAGTGTCAGGGCAGAGGTGGATTCCAGCACTAGGAGAGCTGAAGGCTCTCTGTGATTGTTGTGATCGAGGTGAGCATAAATGAGAGAGTGCAAAGTCATGCTCCAGAAACTTGCTGCTGAGAGAGTGACAGGAGTATCTCAGCACTTGGGAGTTCCTAGTTGGCAGAATCAAGAAGGGGAAACTCCCCAGTGAAGGTCACAAAAGGAGGAGGAACCAGTGATGTGACATGGGGGGTAAAAAAAGGCAAAGTAGACTTTCAGGATGTAGCAGTACTCCCATTGCAGTGAGATTATTGTCATCTGGGAGGATGAGACACCCCACCAGAACGGTGTCTGTGCGGTGCTGCTCACCCACATTCAAGAAAGACATTCAGCCTGGAACAGGTGCAAGGAAAGGCAGCGGGGTGATCAGGGGGACGGAGGGTGTCTCTTGGCCGACAGTATAGTTGCTTATCGGTCGCAGAAGTGACTGCAGAGAGATGTGTGAGCCGACTGGAAAATAGATGAGGTACCAGTTTGAGCTTTTTCTAAGTTAATTATTTTGCGCTGAGCTTCATGCTAGTGCAGCTACCAGAAGTAATTAGAACGTGGTGTGATGTGCCTGTGGGGTGAATATTGTAAGGGAGCTCAGTTACTTAGTCTGGCAGAACAAAGGTTAAGAGAGGAAAGATTTGCTGCCTATAAATACTTTCAGAAATGGGGGGTTGGGAGAGTAAGTTCTAGGGAGAGCGGAGAGCTACAGAAGCTAAAGGACAATGTGGCACAAGAATAAATAGATATAAATTGGCCGTGAATGAATTTAGGTTGGAAATCAGAAGGTTTCTAAGCAACAGAGCAGGGAAGGAGGTGCTGGAGCAGCATTCTAGTAGCACAAGTGAAGGAGGAAACCAAATGAGATTTAGAACAGAGCTTAGTAAGTTTAGAAAAGGACATTTGTTTTGTACTTGTCTGTTATTCAAGGGATTGAACCCGAAAAGCCAAAAGGTCCCTTTTTCATTCTGTTTCCAGTACTTGCCTTATTGCCTTAACCCAGCTGCTCCCTTTATGCACAAGTCAGGTAAATCCTGAATACAGTTTCGGTGTGATGAGTTTTTCAAGCACTGATCCCGCGGATATTTAATGGAGGATTCATTCTGTGTCAGGGATTTAAACACGCAAAAAGAGCAAGACAACACAGTGCATAGAGAAGGTCTGCAAATATGCAGTCATGTAGACAAAAGCTCACATAAAAGATTCTTCACATAAGCCAGATATTCTTGCAGTGCCTGGCTTTGCTGGAAGGTTGTTTCAAATGTGGGTAAATGCTCTCCTGAGATCTGAGAACTTCAAGAGGCTGTCTGAAGGGACAACAATGGCTTTCCTGCCATTGCTGAGGACATTGTGCCGGGGGAGGATGTCAGATTTACCACACTGGGAATTTTCAGAAAAAAACCCACCAGCCATCAGCATCCAAGGTAGAACTTGTCATCTGTATTTCATCTGTGATGCCTGGCCACACCATTGTGCCTATTCTGATTCTACATATTGCCCTATGCTGGACAGGCACCTCCAGCACCTTCCCTGAGGTACCAGTGGATGCTACCTTCCTGGTGAAACTTTTTATCTAACCCCCCCACGTGTGTGTAGCATTGAAAGAGAAGGAGGGAGAGGGAAGTTCTCCATTATACATGAAACCTCTGGAGACAGCTTGAAGGCATCCTCTGGCAGGAGGCAAATTCCTAAGGCCAGACCAGACCTCAGGGAACAGGACTAGCATGTGATGATGGGAGGGAGAAGTTCTATAGTCACAGTTCCTTATTTAGTGAAAAATCCCAAATGATTCCATTATGGGCAGATGTTTCCCCCTTTCCCAGCCCAAAGTACCAAACCAGCACAGGGTGAGGAAATAGGAAACAAGAAACAGCAAGGAGTGAAATGTCACCATGTGTCAGTCTCATTGGCCAGTAAAGTTTTTGGCAAGGATAACCAGAGAATGATTTAATCTCACCGAGGAGAGATGACCATCTATCCCAGAGTAAATGCTCAGTTGTCAGCTGAAATATTTAGAAATAAAGCACAACACTCACAGCTCCTGCTTCCACCTCTCAACCACACAGCACCTCCGAGCAGTGGAGCGGTGCTTTGCAAATGGTCATGTAGTGACACCTCCTGTAAATGCCTTCCTTGCTTTACAGGCAGAGGAACCAAACCATGGGGAGCGTAAAGGATTTATCCAAAGGACCTGCAAGTCATTTTCAAGTGAAGAGTCCTCACATTCTTAGCCACCAGATGCTGACCTTGTGCTGTGAGCTTCCAGCTAGATGAACTGCTGCTTCACAAAAATGTATGTATATATACATCTATATGTTTCCCGAAGTGAGAAGAAAAGAAAGAATAGACCTTTACCTCTTGTTGCTGAGCCTGCACGGATAGAGTGCAGGTGCAGTTGACTGGAGGGTGAACTTTAGCACAGCCCCTTGGTCTTGCTGGAGCACACCTCTGTCAGCCTTCGGCTCCCAGGAGAGATTCGTGTCTAAGAGGACACTCTGAGCAGGGTGAGCAAACCCCAGGCAGCTCCCAGGAGCTCAGCCTTCTGCTGTGGTCTGACACCAGCTCACTGGAGATTCCCTTGAGCCTGGAGGACCGATGCTGGGCAGACTGGCTCCCGAGCTGTTCCTGACATGCACTGGCAGCTGTCGGCCTGCTATTCTTTTAAAGAGTCTTCGTGGATCAGGATAAAAATGTGATCTTACGCAGGCGGCATTGTAAGCGCAGCTTGGCTCAAGTTCAGCTCTTCCTCTGGCTCCCAGCTACTCTATTTTTATTGAAGGAATTTGAGGCTATCAGAAAGGAAGTCAAATTGTTTTAGGAAAACAATAGAAAAGCAACTTGAAGTTTATTAGCTTCCTGCCCAGGGCCTGGGACCAACTTGTCAAACTTATTAGAGTGATGGCAGAGCTATTTATTTAAAAGGGCTACCGACAAGACCCACAATTTCATTCCTGTTTAGGCCTAGTTGGAAACAAAAGAAAGCCATAAAATAATATCTGAAGGGAGCAGATGACTAGCTGCTAAATGGTGCAAGTAAGGTTGGCCCGTGAGGTGTGTGAGGTGCTCGCCGGTGCCATGGCTTTCGTGGGATTTTGTTATCGAATGAATGCCTGAGCCTGTGTTCACAGCCCTGTTGATCCAAATTACTTATTGTGGCCCAAATTATCACATGGAAGCCTCACACACAAGATGATAAAAAAATTGGCAGGAAAAGGTCTGCATTTGGAGCTACTGAGAGGGGCAAAACAATACACACAGCAGGTCTGCAGAAGAGCCAGGAATAGAGCCCAGGTGTCCCTGATCCTGTTGGATCGCTGGAGCCCCCCGACTGTAAAAATATTTATAACCTTCAGAAGCAGCTGCAGTCTGCTTTCCCGTGTGGCTACCCCAAGGAGCAACACCGTTAAGTCACTGAAGACACGCTGCTGGCATGTGGCTAGCGAGAAGAGCGGGCACCCAAACTATCTGACTCCCAAGCAGAAAGTGTCCGTGCTGCCTGAGCCTGTCTAAGGAGTTTCACTGGTTGCAAGGAATCAAGAAGAGAACAAAGCAAGTAACGGTAAAGCATCCACAAACTCTGCTTAATGCAAAGCCATAAACCCTTTTCTGAGGGCTCTCTGCTATTTAACCTGCTTCCACGAGGGTATAGGAAGGACTCACCTCTCTGTTCAATGGCGCAGTGGTAGTAGCTGGAAATTCGGGCGCTGAGAGGTATTGAGCCTGCAGAGATGTGCACACGAGCTTTGAGCAGCTCCACAAACACTTTTTCAGATGAAAGTAGGAAGAGCCCACCTCAAAAATTCTCTTCCTTCTTCTCCTCATTAGCTTAACTAAAGTGGGAATGCAAAGCTACACTTTTCTCTGAGGCCTAGGGCAATGATGCATCTTGTATTGGCAAGTGATAGAAGATTTCAGTTTATATTTCCCTTTTAATTTATCCAGGTTAGATGCTTATAAGAAGGTCAAAGTGAGGGCAAGATCTCTGAAAGGGCCCAAGAGACTGAGTCTTAACTTGGTAATTTGAATATAAAGACAGATATCTTGCATTTATTTAAGATATTCTTACAGCTTTTAGAAGGTGTCTCTAACTTCTGTCCCTCTGAGATATTTATTTCCTTGGTAAATAAATTGGCCAAAGCAGCACACAGAGCAGCACAGCATCCTAGTTCGTTACAGTTTGTAGGTGTTTACTTAATTTTAAGTACGTTCTTGAGTTGCATTGATTTCAATGAGATTTAATAGCCTGGAAGTTAAGCACGCTACCTTGCCAGCCCTGCCAGCTGGGGGGAATTCTGTGGCAGAGAAGAGCTAGTCAATATACTTCCCAATCGCCTTGGCTCTAAGGGATACCGCGTGCAAATCACATGATGGTGTCCTGGCCATGGAGCACATTTTATTTCCATTTATTTGGAATCTGTGTCATCTGGGTTGGTATCACCTAATTGGTACTTTATTCTACTAAGTAGCATTTCAACCTCAAATGTGTCCTGCTGTCTCGCTCAGGACTGTGGAACTCTCAGTATTCCCTGAGACCGGGATCCTGCAGATTTGGTCATGTGCGTCATAACTACTCGATGTAGTTATGGCTGGGGGCTGTTTGTGTGGTTAAAGGTCCTTCTGTGTACGAGTGTCATACACTGGAAATGTCACAGACTGTTGAAGCTCCTGGATTTGTTTTGGTTTTTCTTTTTACCAGGTGTCAATATGGTTGCTGAGAAATGTCTGGGATGACAGAGCTTACTGGCTGGCCAGATGCATGGACACTGGGGGACCTCTCGCCCCAGAAGGCTGTGGTGTGTGTTGCCAGTGCAAGCACCAAGTTCCTGGGATGTGCTCTCCCATGGTGGGGGTAGGTAGCTGTGCTGCTGCAAGATCTCCTAGCTCTGAAGCTTGAGGCTTTAGAAAAAGCCTGCTTAAGAGATGCTTCCAGGAACACGTCTCAGCACAAAGCAAGCTAGCTTTGCTGTGGGGTAGAAGGACCTTAGCCAGCTCTGTACCTTCTCTGCAGGGGGAAGAGAAATCAGGACTTGAATCTGCTCTGAAGGCCAAGGTCTCTGGAGCTTACCCTAGAAGTCAGCTTCAGAGGAAGAAACAGTAAAAGGATTTGAGGAAAAAGAGACGTGTCCTTGGATGGTGGTGAATTAAACTGAAAAGTAAACAGCCTGAGAGTTATGGGAGGATTCTCAGATGGTGCTTACTGCTCCCAGACAGCTTGTTCTCTTTTGTGATGGTCTGAAAGCACTTCAAGACATGACCTCCTGGATAAAATGAAGAACTTAATTAATCACACAAATTCATGAGTAATGGTTCTTCCCACCAGTTTTGTGATGTGTGTTGGCTGGATTCTGAAGCCTTCTGTGAACAATGCAAATTACAACAAATGGAGGGGGCAGAAGGACACGGCTGGCCCAAGCAGAAGAGAAGGCTACACTTTATATTAAAAGACCATATATCCATGTGCAAAGCATGTGTGTGTTCACACATGTAGAATAAAATCATGCTTTTTTTGGCAGGAGCTCACAGGCTAGCCAAACTCCCAGCAATATCACCGTGCACAGCGTGCAGGGAAGGGGCTTCCCTTTCCAAAGGGTACCATGAGGTCAACTCGAGCATGTGAGGGGGCGGGCAGGCCTGCGCCTTCATGCTGCACCTTCTGAGTGGCTGCATAAAGTCAGATGCTTGTCAGCCTGGTGTCCCAAGGAGAGTCTGGAAAAGGCTTGTATCCAGTTTTGCTTTCTGGAAGGGTGAAGGATTTGGACAATTCAGATCCCCTCAGTTGTGTTTCTGGACACCTGGGTTTCCTGGTAAAATGCTGTTTGCTCGGCTTGTTGTAACAGCCCCACTGCCCAGACATGGTGACAGGCTGCAAAGGAAGCAGGTGTCTGGGTTAGTCACCTACAGCCACAAAGGCAAGGAAGTGGGTGCCCTGGCTTCTCCCACCGAGGCCGTGCGGAGTGCCGCGCTGCCTCTCCAGGTGGCCACAAGCAATGCTCATGTTGAAAGCTATGAGGAGTGGGCAGGGGTGCTAAGGTAAGGCTTTCCCCACTTAGCTTCTACTTTGATTTCATTGCAACTCTCTTCCCCCACACCTCATAGATAGCACGAAGCACTCTGCTCTGATTCTGACTGCCTCCTACAAATCCAGGCACTGCGTTCTCACGGGGTGCTTTGCATGCTGTAGCTCCTTGGTTTTTAATGCTGGTGGAGACAAGGATGATGTCTGATCATCCTTGGACTTGCACTGTGCCAAGACCTTTGCATGAGCTTGTGCAGAAACCTGGCAATACAATCAGACCAGTAAATGGACCAGACAGGACTGGTCCTGTTTTTTCCTTACATTCACGTGGAACTTCCTATGCTCCAGCTTGGACTGTTGCCCTTTGTCCTATCATTGGCCATCACTGAGAAGAGCCTGAATCCATCCTCATGATACTCACCCTTTACATATTTATAAACAGTAATGAGGTCACCCCTCATTCTCCTCCAAGCTAAAGAGACCCAGCTCTCTCAGCCTGTCCTCACAGGGAAGGTGTTCCACTCCCTTAATCATCTTGGTGACCCTGCACTGGACTCTCTCAAGGAGTTCTGTGTCATTCTGGAATTGAGGGTCCCAGAACTGGAAATTCCAGGTGTGGTTTCACCAAGGCAGAGTAGAGGGGAGAAAGACCTCTCTTGACCTACTGGCCACCTTCCTTCTAATACACCCCAGGATGCCATTGACCTTCTTGGCCATGAGGGCACATTGCTGGCTCATGGACATCTTGTTGTCCACCAGGACTCTGAGGTCCCTCTCACCTGCACTGCTCTCCAACAGGTCAGTCCCTAACCTATACTAGTACCAGGTGTTGTTCCTCCCCAGATGCAAGACCCTATGCTGGCCCTTGTTAAAGATCTCATTCAATTTCTCCCTGCCCAGCTCTCCAGCCTATCTAAATCTTGTCGAATAGCAGCAGAAATTTATCTTGTTTATCTTGTTAAATAGCAGTGGAGTTACTCAAATACAGAGTTTGACTTCTTGGTGGGAATAAAAAGAAATGTATTTTCCTTAAAACACCACCCCCACAGTTGAAGCATGATAAAAATAGATATTAAAATAATAAGTTGGTGTTGGTGGGGTTTTTTCATGGTTGGGAATGGTGTTTTCTTTTATTTCTCTGTGTGTGAGAAACATAAGATGCCTAAGCAGTGCACGTCAGTTGGAGAGATGGTTTTTACATGTGATACTCACATGTTAAGATGTGGGGGCTTCCTTTAATTATCCAATGCCTGTTGATGGAGAGAAGTAAATTGGCTCTTTCAGACCAAGAGGAACCCAAGACTGATTCTTTAAACAATACACTCAGTATTTAGGAGTGTTGTCACCAAACCAGGGACTCCACAGGATGTGCCTACTGAAAGAGCACTTCACAATATGAATGGCAATGGTTAACAGCCAAGCAGAGAGGAGGAAAATGGGAAGCCTTGATGTTATCTGCTGTTCCCACACTCTTTTCCCAACATTCCTCTCAGGCCAGCTTTGTGAAGAATCATGTTTCTGTCTCAGTGCAAGTAACAATTCAACACAGCAGGGAAGAAAGATGTTTTGCAATGTGCTGCATGAAATAATGCATTATCACTCAACTAACATCTGGTAAAATGTTCTTAAAGAGCCTCATCCTCCTGAATTTCCAACATCGATAATTTCATTGGTAATAATCAGTGAGGTCTGAGATGTGTTGGAGGAGGATGGATGGCCGTATTTGAGGAGAAAATCTAAAGGGCTTTGAAGTATGCTGATAGAAAAACACTGAGGGAGCATCACTGAGCTGAGAAGTCTGTGCTTATTTGCAGCTCCTGAGTTGTTTGGAAAACATGAGGAATGCTGCCTTGAGAGTAGTTGCTGGTGCTTTAATGCTGTGGAATTCCTAAGACCTGGAGATCTCCCCAAAGGCCACAATCCAGGATAAATCTAAACCTGGCTTAAACATTTCTCCTCAAGCTCCTGTGGCTGCACATACTGGTCACATCAGGTGCTTTCTCATGTGCTCCCTATACCCCCACCCAGAAACCTTTGAGAGAAGTTCTCCCATTCCTATCTGATAGGTCTGGGCAAATCCAAGCCAGTCTTCCAGTCAGAGTCTTTCCCATCCAGGTCACACACCTTTCCTTCCACCTGAGAAGTCCTTCCCAGTTTTTCTCCCATGCTTAGAACTGCACATTCATCCTTGCCTTACAAAACAGACCTTGAGAAATAGCTTCATATGATTAAAAAGTATTATTTTCCACCAGGAAAAGCAGACCCACACAGAAACTCCCATCATGGGAATGGCACGAGATTATCTTTCAGCTACCAAAAGGATGCGAAATAGTTGCCTACAGCTGTGTAAGCAAACAGACCAGCGTTACAGGAATCCACACAGAGGTCAACGGCGACCCGTTGGGTGGTATCTGGCCCACTTTGTGCAGGCGATCTGCTTGGTGCTGAGCTGGATGGGAACTCACATTCTGTTTCCAAGCACAATAAATCTGTGAGATGGTTCAGCTGCGAATAAAGATGACGATGAAGCTGAAGAAACTTAATGTGATGCCAACATTAACATTATCTGGCCTTGGTAATGGCCAAAGATGGAGATTTCTGGGCCTCCTCCTTTAGTCTTTTGCTGTTATGTCCTGTCCAAGTTGCTGGTGATGGTCAGAAATGCTCTGCAGCATTTCCAGTTGTTGGGACAGGTGGTGACGTAGTAAGTGTGGTTGATACAGAGAAATTAATTCTGGACTGGATTGTAAGCTGCACTGAAGGAGAAGAGGGACACAATAGAGAAAACACAACACCTTAAAGACACCTGAGCTCTGGGTCTGTTTGAGGCTTCTGGTGGTAGGGCCTCCAAATTCCTCTACTTGATAACAGGCTGCCCTCTGAGCTATGGCACTCCTCACCTTTGCCACAAGTCAGGTGAGACTCACAGTCTGTTCAGTACTGGTGGTAAAGATGAACTGCTGGTGAAGCTGGTGTCCAAAAGGAAGGCTGTTCTCAGCTGATGAAGTCAGAGAACAAGAACTTCAAATCTCCTGAGGTCCCTTCCCATCTGAATTATGCTATGATTCTAAGTTTCTGGGAGCAGATGGTCTGTAGCAGGTCGAGGTCAGCACAGCAGCTTTTCTGCAGGTAAATCATATCAGAGGTTAAGATTTCTCCAGAATATCATGAAAAGTAGCAAAAGGAGAAATTACTCATCTTATTTTTCAAAAATGCCTCAGATGAAGCTATTTAGGAGGCCAGGTGGCCTTGGATGGGGAGGAAGCTTTGTTATAGTTCAGCAACAAAGGGGGAAATTACTGAATTATTTTGCCAGTCTAACATAGAAACAAACAAATAAAGGGATAGATTTTGCATGTTGTAGCACAGATGCTGTTTAAAACATATAGTAGTGACCTGAATAGGGACAAGAACATGACCAAATTTAGAACTGGCACAAATGTATCTGTCTACCTATGTATTTATCTGGGGAGTAATACTATACATGGGCACATATACCCCAATGCATCAATAACATTCCTAATTTGGGGGGGCAGATTGCTCACCGAGGAAGAATCTTCTGGTTTTAAAAATACACGTTATTTGCTTTTCTAGGTGCAGCTCTGTCAGAGTAGCTTTTTTATTTCAGTTTCTTGAGTTTTCTTTGTTAGAAAAATGTATCAGCATCTATTTCCATGGCAGGTTTTTCTCAGCAAGAAGGGCTCCTGAAAATGGGTACCTGCATTCTGGAGTCGTTTACTTCCTTGCAGAAGATTGTGCTATGACTGGGACTCTCTTGGCAGAGGATACTTTATCCCCAGGTTTCCCATAGACTGTACTTGTCTCTGAGCTCCCGTCCCAGTTAGGGAACACTTGCTGAAGTGTTTCATAGCCTGACATCTTTCTTTTCATGTGCCAGGGGATTTCTGAGGCATTTCTGAAGAGCCATTTTCCTGTTCTGTGAGACATCACGCCCCGAGTCCCGTAGGGGTGATAACCTGCACTCACATGATGGAGTAATCCAAAATGTCCAGGAGAAAAAACCCTGTGGTAGCCAGCGGAATTCATGGGGGGAGCAGGAGCCATTGCACTGGCAGAGAAAGCACATCCATCTCTAAGTACTCCAGGCTCTCGAGTAAACTTAACCCCTCATAGAAGAAGTTGTAGGAAGCATTCTTGTGAGCAGCTCCCTGACAAGAGACTCGTGATCGCCCAAACACGGGGCTTATTGCTGCAGGCAGAGCTTCTGGGCCTTGATCAACATGGGGTGGAAAAGGCAACGTCTTAGTATTGATGAGAGACTGCTCTGCTGGTCTTGAGAGCAAGTGATATGGCATGGCTTATGTCTGGCTCTCCTCGCCCTCCCTCACCCGAACCATCCTGGGAGAGCATCGAACTTTCCAGCATGCTGACAGTTCCACAGTGCTGATGATAGCAGGACCATACTGGAGCCTGTGCCTTGGCGCTGTTAGTTTGTGAGTTATGGACGTACCAACACTGCCTGAGAGAAGATGGATTTCTAAGAGGAGGAAGGGCAGAAAATAAGCAGCAAACACAGGACCGTGAGCTGTGCTCAAGGAGAGAGGAGCTGTCCTTTACATTACAACGTGCTGCATTCATTGGATTGCTTTTTGGACCGTGGAGTAATGGGTAAGATGATGGATTCCTTGACTCCTGACTGCCTGAATATGTGGATAAGGACATGATCAACATCTTCGCTAAGCTTGTGAGCTGATGCAGTAGCTACTTTGCTTATCTCTTGGACTGAAGTGCATAGAATCACAGAATGTGTTAGGTTGGAAGGGACATTTAAACGCCATCTACTCCAACTCTCCTGCAGTGAGCAGGGGCATCTTTAATTAGATCAGGAACCTCAGAGCTTCATCAAGCCCATCCTTGAATGCCTCCAGGGATGGGGCCTCCACCACCTGTTCCAGTGGCTCGCCACCCTCACAGTAAAGAACTTCTTCCTAATGTTTACTGTGCAGGTTAGTGCTGGAGCAAGGCTTGTTTTCATAGAGCCAAGTGGCTCCAGCCTGTGGTGTCTATGGTGCCTGTATGGGCAGAGCGAGCCAGGCGCTGGGCCTCAGCTTCCCGGTCTGATGTGTGGCTTGCTCAGTGCTAGGCACCGAGTATGAGCTGGCATGGAGGCAATATAAATAGCCAGTCCTGAGATACCATCAGAGGGTGTCCATCGTCTTTGAAAGACAGTGTTTGTGTGCTAACATGGTCCTTGTAGGAGGGGGGCTTTCACTTATTAAAAAAAGTCTAAGTTTAGCTTGGTTGCCCATTTGTCACAGGCTGGAGGAGGAGACACTTGGCTGAGTCCCAGCTGGTCTTAAGCTGTGGGAAGGTGAAAGATACATGGAAAGAATGACAGTGGATCATGAAAGCCTGCAGAAAAAGTCGGTGTGTATTCTTGTACAGGCACATGAAGCAATATTGCAGAGTGTTTCTAGACACTGGAATAAATATTTAGTGTCTACAGAGAGCATACCCTGTGTTTGGACACCCACTCTCCCGTGCACCTTGTGCTTTCTTTTGGGGTGTCTTTGAAGTGAACTCATATGTTGCCGTTTTCCCAGTCAGTGCCTGAAGGACTTTCATTTTTTTATTTTATCTTAAGGGTAGGTGAGAACAAAGACCCCCATATGTGTGTATATAAGGTGGTTACTCGTGAGGTTCTGTTGCAAATGAAGAACAAACCTACAGAAAATGTGAAATTGGGACCCAGCTGTACAGCCCTGAGGGGAGCCAGGAATATTTTGGCTGGCTGAAAACCTGTTTGCTGGTCACTGTTTGCCTCCAACTCATCAAACCAGATGTGTTCAGGTACTGAAGCCTTTTAATGCATTGAGAATTACCAGAAGACCAAAGATTTTGCTTTATTCCTGCCTGGAGCTACCAGGAAACTGTACAACTGTTTGTCAGTTCATTTTGGTAGCGACTTGTGTTGGCTTGTTGGTAGGCTGTGGGCACCTGGGCAGTCCAAGTGGCAACGATGCGTGCCACCCTGCAGCTCTTTGGCTCTGCTGAGTAGAGAGGAGATACCCTCAACTATGGACATTATTGTCGTACCTACTGCAGGCTGGAGCCCAACCTAGCTAGCAAAACCTGTTCAAGACAGGGGAATAAGGACACAGGTGGCAAGCTGTTCTCTGTGCTGTGCCACACTGTTTATAGAACCCAACCTAGCTTGTTTTAAACCAGCGTGGGTACGTCTCTAGGAGCAACCATCATAGCCACTACTGGGGCTCAAGGAGAAAAGAAAAGAAGAAAATCTAAGAATCTTTAGCTGGCAGAGTTGGTGTGTTTCTACACCTCTCTGAACTCGCCGTAATCTGAACACAACTCAGATGAAGTTGTGGGGACATGCTGCATCGCCTTGGTGTGCTTCAGAGTTGTAAGCAGGACCTTCCAGAACTCAGAATACGGTTGGTGGTTTGAGTGCCTTTCCTTGGCTATCAGACACACCATCTATGGTTCCCAGAGACCCTTCTCCTCAGCTCAGTGATAAAAGCACCTTTTAACACCAAAGCTGCTGTGTTCCCACGCCTGCTGCTGTCATGAAGGAGGTCAGCTTCAAACAATAGCGGTGGAATAAAGAATAGCCTCGGTAATCGATATCCTGCCTAGACGCTGAGTCAGGTGGCAGCTTGTGCCTCTTTAAAATTCCTGTATTGTTCCTGGTTTTTCATTTGACTGCAGTGAATTTTTATCTTTAAGGAAAGAAAACACATGGTACCAACTGTCTCCGCCTGCTCCACTCTTCCATTCCCACACTCTCCCCCATCCCAGTTTTGGTATCTGTCCTGTGGTAGCCAGCGAGGGATACAGGTATGGTTTGCTAGTCTGGACTTGGAGCTGAGTGTCACGTGCTGTGACTAGGAGAAGGTGGTGTTGGTCTGAGCGGGGCTTCCTAAGTCACGGACATCTTCAAGGCTTTGGAGATCTTTGACACCTACATTTCCACGTGGGCTTATATTTATGTGATTAGTCTTAAAATGCTCAGAAGGAAGTGCAAGGATGCAGGCACAGGTTCCCAGAGCATTTCTCCATAGAGGAATGTTTTGGGGCCCTGGCAGGTTGCTAGGACATTCTGCATGTGAACAGATACTGGAAAAACTGACAAAAGCAGTATTTGCTTAAGCAAACTGCAAGGTCCTGTAGCTCGAGCTCTTGGATCCACTTCAGCTGCACTAAAAACATTTACCAGAAGGAAGAGGGGGGCAGGGTGGCTTTTTGTAATCACTGCATCTCACAGAGCCTGCAGGATCTTGTGTGTGTGTGTGTTTCATTCCGCTCCTGTCATCCCCGAGCTTCAGCCCAGGGATGCTCTCACCAGCCTGGGCAGGGGGCTGAGGCTCAGCTCCTTCCCCTGGCTGCCAGCCTTGCATCAAAGGCTGCAGAGCAGTGAAGGCATAGGTGCCCCCAGGATTATCCTCAAGGCTGGGGTAGGAAGTTTCCCTAGGGAAATCTCTGTGGCTCTTTGGCACTGCTTGTCTCCTGCTAAAAGGCCACAGCAGAGGGGGAAGCATGGTCCTCACTGTGCTGCCGGGCAGGAACTCTGAGGGCTGGAAAGGGAACTGGTAAGGGTTACATTTGCGCGTGTAGATATGAGATAAGAGCTGACCTACCCTTCACACCAAACTGAACTCCCTGAAGCTCAAACAAACTAGGGGACCTGCTTATGAAAATGCTGGGGGGGAAGCTTGCCAGCCTGGCAAACCTGGTGCTCTTGCCTGGGGCTGGGAGCAGATGTTGAGTGACCATCCATGAGGTGCTTCTCCTCCAGGTAAAACCTGCAAGGCAGTGTGTTCTCAGGGGCTTGCTACATCCTTGACTAAAATACTTGAGGACTGGTGACACTGAAGAACTGGGGAGCCCAGGGTGCCTGCTGGCAGACTGGGTGAGGGTGGCCATGCTCGGGGGCAGGAGGTGCTGGGGGCTGCTGGACCTGACTGTCTGTGGTGACACACCATGAAACTGCTGTCAAAAGTCCAAAAATCTGGCAGGGGGTCACCCAGCCCAGCTGTTGGGTCCACTCTACTGGAGGAAGACACAGGGCAGAGGAAACTGTTCTTGATATTTTCTTTTCCATCAACTTTTTTTTTTCTTTTCTTTCTAAAACTGCTGAAGTTATGGAAGAATTCTGTGTCTCTCACATAAGATGCTCATTTTATGGTCTGTGGAGCATCGTCAGGTGTCAGAGGGAGCCTGGTTGGCATCAGGGTCCCATGAGGAGGGATGCTCTGCTTGCTCCTGCAGATTGCTTGCATCTAGAGACAGGGAGGGTGAAGGGGCCAGCATTTGTGTCTCCCATGGAGAGGGCACCAGGGGAACCTGGCTGCTGCCTTTACTGTAATTTCTGCTTGTCCCTCCCCACATATAACAGAATTCCTGCCCACTCCCATGGCTCCCCCTTGCCTATTGCTCTCCAGCACCTCTTGGTTCAGGGACTACACACCGTAAAGGATGCTAGGCATCCTTTACAGCCTGCAGTCAGTGACTGTTGCTTTCAGGTACCCCTAAGAGATGTGCACTACAGATACTGCCACGGCCTCTCCTCCTGTGCAAATATAAACAGGGCAGCCCCCACAGCCAAGTGGCCTCAGATGGAGTTCCTATGCTGGGAATCTTTTTCTTTTGGGTAAAGACCATCCCGCTTTAGCGGTAGCCATGGGTCTTTAGATCTCCTGGGAGCCTCAGATCTGTTTTGCACAGCACGGGAAATGGTGCCTGCCAATTCAAGCATGGTACAGTGTGGTGAATGTTGGTCCTGGCACCATGCTCTGAGCACCGACCCCTATGTGCCTGTCCTCTTGGGAGAGAGCAGGGGGCTCTGCCTGTCCTGCCTACCGCTTGCATGGAAAGATGTGTGCTTGCCTCAAACCTCAAGGAGTAGGGAGAGACTCTTCTTGCCCCTAGTGTCTTTATGAGGACTAGGAAACAGAGAGCACAGATATCTCAGAAGATATTTTCCAGCCAACACACACCAAGAAGCAGCAGCTCTCTCTCTGAATGTGAATTCAGGGTGCCAGTGGACCAGCAAGATACAGCTTGCCCAGTTAACTGCTCTGTGCAGCCTCACACATTGCACATCACTGGGGGTGAAAGGAGAATTTCTTTCAACATGGGCTTCTGTGCTGAGCCTGCTCTAAGGGCTGCATTGGCACCAGCTGGGAGAGGGTGGTGGTTACAGCCACACCTGCCCCATGGGAATATGTTAGAGGCCTTCAGCTCAGTGTGATGGTTGTGAGGGGTTGTTGTGTCTCTGACTTGCTGGGGGTGCTTTGGTGAGTTGGTTGTTCTCTAGGGTAGTTTTGCTTGAGCTGCTGGACCTCAGCTGTGGTAGTGGGAGCATTCTTGGTATGTGTGTGGATCCTTGTTGTATCATAGAAGAGATTCCTGAGTTCCAGGTTGCTTTGAAACACTCTGATCAACCTGTGAGTGCTGGGGCTATCTCTGTTGCAGCTATTGTGGAGTTAACAGCCACATGGCAAGGATGAACCCAGGATGATTTGGCTGTAACAGGATGTGTTGCCCCATGGTGTGGCTCAGCCAACGGCTTCTGGGTTGCTTGTTTGCTTCCCTCTGGGGGATTGTGCCAATGGCTGCACAGAAGAGACAAATTTCTTTATTAGCTTCTTCACCAGTCCCTGAACCTTTGGAGGAACAAGTCTTGGATCCTAGTCAATCTGTTAGTCCCAGCAGGTTCCCTAAGCCTTGGGGTTTGCCCATGCAGGGAACTACTCTCTGTCAGGTGTGTGCCAGGTGTGCTGCTGGGGGTTTCACTCCAGGCAGCATGTGTGGACGTGTGCCTGGGAAAGCAGAACCTGCAGGGAGAGGATCTGCCTTCTCTGGGAGGGAAAGGTGGGCAAGAGCTGAAGCAATCAGATACCCCTCCATCAGCGTGTTTGAGCAGGGAAAGATCTCTTGGATGCTCGCTGGGGAGACTGTGGGGTTTTCATAAGAAAAGATTTGCTCCTTCAGGCTCGATGCTGTGGCAGCTTTCTCCAGGGGTGAGCTGGGCGGTTAGACAGGAGGCCGCGTACCCCAGAAAGAGGGTGAAATGTGCCGCCTGCCAAAGCGGCAGCTGGTGCGAAGGCGACTGGGCTGCGCAGCGTCAGCGAGCACATGACGGTGGGGAAGCGCCAGCCCAGCTTCAATCCTTGTCAATGGCACCTCGTTGACTTTTAACACTTCCTTATCGTGTCTGCCCTCACCTCGTAGCAGCACCGATAAAATGCCATCGCCAGTGTAATCTCCTGAGCAGCTCTTGCAGAAACGTTGCAGACCATGGGAGGCTGAATCGCCTGCAGCCAGCAACCAGCGCCGGACCCCGTCCAGAGCAAGGTAACAGAGACACCCCCAACCTGGGGCAAGGCGAGGGTGGAATAACCTCCCAGGTTTGTGGAGCACCAGGTGTGATGATCAGGTTGGGATGACAGCAGGTGACTTTTGTGTTGGAACAGGCGTGTACACAGAGACTGCTGTTACTTTGCAGTACCTAGAGGGTTTGGAAGTGTAAGCCATGGGAATGTCACTGTGTGTCAGTACCCAGAGCTATGAACAGCAGAGTTACGATAATGGGAGCGAATGTGTGGGGGGAGGGAGGGTGGTGATGGTGTCGTTCTTTTTCTTTTTTAATCAGTGTAACTTATTTCTTGCTCTTGGGTTATTAAGCACCTAAGTAGTTTTTGTGCAAATCTTAATTATCGTCAGAAGAGGGTATCGTTTTTCAACATGTAACTGCTACCTGTAGGCCTGTGGCAATTTTTTAAGCTAATTTAAATTATTTATTTATTAATATTTTACAGGCAGGCAATGTATGGTAAGGTACTCGGGAGGCTCCTCTTTATGGGTTTGAAGTTAAGACCCCTGAATATAAAATGATGAACAACTACTGAGCAGGTATGTAATTTTCAGAACATATGACTTGTGACAAGCTGGTGTTCAATGTCTTGCCACTAGACCAGAACAATATGGAACAATATGGAAGGAATAAATTTCCTTCTGAAGGAGAAAAGTATTGAAGATTGCTTTTTCCCACTTTTTTCTTTTTCTTTTTTTTCTTTGTAAGGATCCTAGACTTAGTGTCAGACTTGATGATGCTAAAATTCCTTGTTGGATGAGAAAAATCATGAAGATGTTATCGAAGAACTTGAGGCCAGAGCCACTTTGCTTTCTTTCATGGCTGAAGATTTCTGCTTCACTCATCCAACTACCTTTTTAAATGATGGAAGGTGAAAGAAGGGACTCCTTTAGAGGAAGGAATTATCAATAACCGTAGGGAGTTGCAGTGAAATCAATGAAAAGTTTCAATGTGACTTGTTGGCTTACTTTTCCACCTTAATCATAAAATAGGCTTATGCCACTCTCAGCATATTTTTTTTAATTCTCGGGCTGCAGCTCTACAATGTTATTCATTGAATGTTACTATCCTGTATCTTTCATATAGCACTACTCTTGTGGTCATCCCTCTAATCACTTCCACATGCTGCAAACCTGCAGAAGGGATGAAAATCTTTCCGTGTTCCCTGTATTACCATTGCCAAGTTCTTCCTCTCCAATACTTGCTTGGGTACCCTGAAGTTTATTTTCAATGACATACTCCAGGAGTTGTTCTTGCAGGAATATCTAGTGTTGCCCAAGCCACCTTTAAAAGTCTCTTATTTTTTTTTTCCCACCAGCTTTGATCTTTCCTGTGCTTTTGAACTGCTCTCCCCCTCTGCTCTTTCTCTCGTTTCTGCCCAACATCCTGTACTGCCATCATGTTGTTTCAGCATCTTCCCATTTTCCAGTCTTCCATCATCCCCTATCAACCTCTGGAGCTTGATGCATGGGAACTCTGGGCCTTTTCCCAAGCCCACCTTTCTTCACTCCCACCACTTCTGCTGCTCTCCCTGAGCATGACATCCAGTTTACTGTACTTCTTGCTGTATCCAAGCTGTCTTGCAGGTGGACCTGTCAAATCTCACCAGCTTTTCCCTCTAAAACCTTTCACTGTCCAAGTGAAAAGCTCAGTTGTCCTCAAGCCACCGCAGTGTTGCTTTCAGACCCCAGGCCCTGCTGCCTACCCCTGTCATTCAAATGATGACAGCTTCCTATTCCTTCCATGGCTCCTCTGCCAGGTTTCAGCTTCTCCACAAGGACTCTGTATGTCTCCATTTCATAGCTGCTGTCCCCTCATACTTGTCATCTTCAGGAGTGGTGTTTAACCACTTACTGGCTCTTTCTACATCTGCTTGCTCACCTTTACGCCTTTTCCCAAACCTTCAAAATTTGTTTTCAGACACTTGAGCACTTTTTCCTTGACCCTGTTCATACTAGGCAGGATCAAGAACCCACCACCTTAGAGACAATAAACACCCAATTCCCCTTAAAATCAATGCTGATTAACTGCCCACCTGGGAGTCAGGCAGCTGAATATTGCTAAGGTATTTGTGTCCTAGCAGGCTACCTAGCAGCTGTTGTTATCTCTCCAGACCAGTGCTTAGATGCCCTAAACTGCTGATTCCAATTCGCTCTGGAAGTCTGTGGTATCTGTCAGTCATATCCCCAAAGTAACCAGGTGTCCCTGTTTGGTAACAGCCTGAGGAACTAGATAGACAGTTCTTGCTTCAGCCTGCTGGGATCCATAAGCAAGCTGTCCCTGCTCACCTCTCTTGGGCTCTGACCTCACTGAGGTTTTCGGAGAAGGCATAGCAGATCGTCTGGTGCACAGTGAAGGGCTGGTGGACAAGGTAAAAGTTGTGGCTGGTGTCCAAGACCAGGAGGTAAATGATCAGATTTAACTTTCCTCTTATCTTGGAGGAGGGGAAACAGGAACTACCCTCCTTGCCTCTGAAATCCACTGTTTGCAGAGACAGCTGTGATGCTCAAGTTTGCTCAATGGCTCAGCAGAGCATATGAAATTAAGTGTATGTAGTGTTAAGTTAAGCTGTTATGGTGGTAAAAATTGTGACTGTTCTTCCTTGATGTCCCTCCAGTGCCCATATAGGACCAAGACTTATATTGTACTTTAACTAGCTGTCCGGTCATTGCTTTTTGAAATGTTAAGGTGCTTCCTTGTTAGATTTGCATAGATTTAATCTCAGAATGTTAATCATCTTAATCAACTTTGTGGCCTCTGCTGGACACTCTTCAGGAGATCCCTGTCTGTTTTGTACTGGGGAGCCCAGAACTGGACACAGGACTCCAGGTGAGGCCTGACCAGGGCAGAGTAGAGGGGGAGGATCACCTCCTTCCACCTACTGGCTATGCTCTTCTTAATGCACCACTGGCCTTCTTGCCCACCAGGGCACAAAACCCCCTTGATTTCTTTCTTTTTTTTTCCCCTGGATTCTAGTAAAATGTCCCAATTAGTGACCTACTGGGCCATGTCACCACCAGCCTGGTGTACTTTCTGGTTTTTTTTTTTTTTTNTTTTTTTTTTTTTTTTTTTTTCCCTGGAGTGCTCTGACAAATTCCCCCATATTTTGTGTACTTAGGCTGGGAAAGGCAGCAAGGTGGTGAGTCCTGTTTTGAGACTGATACCTCTGCCGCTAAGAGGTGAGAGATAGCTATGTCCTCCTGAAGTCGTGCCCTTGGCCAGTGTTTTTCCAGTGATGTCCTACATGGCATCTCTTAAAGATGCTGGTGTTACCTGGTGCCTGGTGCCACCTACCTCCTCTCTTTGTCCAGAATGCAGCAGTGCGGGAATGCGAACTCCTACCTGAGCTGAAGATAATGGAAGTGAGTGTGGGACTACTCCTGGTACTACATATATACCAGACTTAGATTTCTTAAGGTTTTGCTGTGCTTTGCTAAAAACAAGGTTAGTTAGCAGCAGCAGCTGGTGTGAATGTAACCACAGACAGGAGAATAAGAGAAGCTATGAGAAGTTGACAAATCAAAGTAGATTCCCTCTTTTTTTTTTCTTTTTTGTTGGTTTTTCTGTTTGTTTTTTGAGGGGATGGGGATTAGAAGTAGCAGTTTTCAAACTGTGGCCAAGTGGTTGCTCGCGTCAAGTGATTGGGATGCTGTGGAAGGTGAGAGAAGGCTGCACCAAACAAGATGCTTTATATGCCTTCAGTCAGGAAAAGGAGAGCACTGGGTTGCCGAGTGGATTACTGGAACTGCTGAGGGAACGATGCCATTTCTGGGAGGAAAGATGCAGCTTGGGAGTAGATGCTAATGTTGCAGAAATGGGGATGGGGATTCATGTAGCTAAGAATAAACGGGTCGATGGAAAGGATACTGGTGGTTATTTGGCAACCAGAAGCTTAAGGATCAAAGAGTTCAGTAAGCCTTTTGGGCTTTGCCTTGCCCTTCTGAAAATATATCATGGCTGTGTGGAAGGTTGCCTCCTATCCGTTCTTAGACGTTAATCGCCCCCTTCAGTGTAGGTAGCCTATCAGGTTGCATAAGCTGGGTAAACAGTGGGATATGTGATAGCACATTTGCTGCACTACAGGACCTAAAGGTAAGGTTGATATCTGGAAAGGCCAAGATATTTGTGATTCCTGGTCTCTTCAGCTGCTTGTCCTCAAAATGGAAGGAGAAAGCATTTCAAATTCCAGCAGTCTTTGCAGGCTCCAGGCTATAAACAGGCTCTTATGAAGCAATAAGGATCTAAGAGAGATCAGGAGATGTTTGCTTTTCCATACAGGCCTAATTAACTATGGGGTTATACTTCTGTGAGGGGGATAAAGACCATCAGTCAGATGGGACAGAAGTGCCTGGTGCCACTGGTGTGGGTCATTCAAGAAGATGGAATCACAGACAGGGTTATAAAGAAGAAATTAAAGCCTGATCAAGCTGAAGCAGGGGAGACAGCAAGAGGAAGGAGTCCGAAAGAAAAAGAAAGATGGAAGAAGAGAAAAAAAAAAATTATGGAAAGGTATGAGGAATGTTGGCAGTGTTTTGTACAATGTAGAAGTGTCCTAACCATTGAATACACTTCATAAATGCACTATTTTTTCATATAGTTCAGCTAAGGGCTCCTGTGAGGGTGAGTACACAAATAATTAGTCTTTTGGATCTCTCCAAATTCTGAGAGCTGAATTTATTCCCTAGATAGCCATCTTGAATTCATCTGGGGGGGATGGGTTGAGGTTGTTTTAGCATGGTCTAGATCCTCTGTATCGGATCTCTGAGTAAGTCTGTATTCCTAAGAATAATGTGAGGGAACATATGACCAAAGGAATGTGTTTGATGTCTTACTTTGTGGATGACAGGGAAACTGCCACATGAAGGAGCTATGGATTATCCCCACCCACTAGCTTTTGTGTAACAGTAGTACAGCTGGGGTCTCTGAAGACATTAAAAATCATCTTGGGTCTGTTGCCACAGCTATACCTTGGGGTGCAGAGTATGCAAGGTGTTGATGCTTGTTAAATGTGGTTCTTCATTTCCTGGTCCTAGCAAAGAGACTGAAGTGAAAGTTACTCAGTTTCATATCCAGTAGCACATTGCAAGGGTTGGTGTTTGCTGAGACTGATGACTCCTGCTTCTCTCTGTAACCACAACTGTCCTCCTGATCAGAAATGCCAAACCTGAGCAGCCTGGAGTGTGCTAGCTTTCTCTCTGGTGTGTGGTCTGACATGGAGGGGCAACCTGCTTGGATGATGCAGGAAACCAAAGTGCTCCTTATGGTCAAAGTGAACTTTTCTAGGTGGGTTGTTCTTATGTTAGTCAGCTATGGCACTGGGGCAGAAAGAGCCTCCCTGGGGAAGCATCTGTGTCACCTGGACACTTCATTTACCCTGGGTGAAGCCATTGGACTTCATACCTTCTCCTACAGTGATCCTAAAATGGAATGGGAACTCTCACCAGCCAAGGGTGGTGCTCACCTCATTTGTTAGCCAGCTGGTGCTGGTATAATTAGCAGTTAAGTACTTAATCCTAAAAAATCCCTAAGTAAGGGAATCTATGTTTTTGCTTATTTGCAGGTTGTGTAATTTGTGTGCTGCCCCTGAGGCAACTGGGCATGGGGATGAAATCCCACAGTTCTGTGTTTCATGACTGAGAAGAGCATTTACAGCAGTATATAGAAAAGTTCTGACTGTCTAACGTCCTACTAGCATGGAGACTGGGTCCTCTGATGCAGGATGAAGTCAAGTGTGTGTGTAAGCTTGGCCAGAGCAGGGACTTACACTGCAGATACTTTGCGAATGGCTTGCTCCTGCGCTTTCAGGAGACATTTGCTGTCTCTGAAAAGCGAGTTCCTAGCAGCAGTCTAAGAACTGTAATCTGCTTGCTTATGTCCCTGCCAGTGAGAAGACTACAGTATCTTAATTTAGGGATCACTTGTAGTAGGCCCTACAGAAACAATGTTACAGGATCAAATGATAGCTTATACCTTAAAACACTTAAAATCAAATTACAGAAGGTAGACTGAGACAGGAATGTACAACATGCTGGTCTGGTGCTTTTAGGGATTTTTGTTGTTGCTGTTTCTTGCAATGCAGATATGAGGACTTGACAGGAAACCTCTCTGTCCTCCCAATGGAGACGTGTGTTGTAACGTTGGTCACTTGTGGCTGTACACTACTGAACTCTGTTGTGAATGATCCGAAGGACAGCAGAATAGCCATCAGTCTGCAGGCATGACTGAAAACCCAGTAAGCTAGTTAAAAACCCCAGAGTTACTGCAGTATTCTGGATCACTCACAAAGATGGGGCCAAGCATAATATTAGCTGCTGTAAGTCACATGGCAAGAGTGAGAAATACAGGCTATGCTTATCAGCTGGCAAGTTTGTCTCAGGAAGCAGTGACAGGGAAGAAGGGGGGGATGGAGCGGCTCAGTGGCTGACAGTGAAATTCCAGGATGGTGCTGTAGCTGGGGGAACTTGTTCAGCTTTCGGTAAATAACGCCAAGATGAATAGCTCTAGGAGAGGCTGAGTGTGTGTGTCATTTAGCACTAACACAGTCACTTCCCATGTACTTTATTTAGTGCTTTTGTTGGTGGTTCCTGGATGGGAGAGGTTTCAGGGACAGTGCCCGAGGGTATTAAGGAGTTGGAAGTGTGCCTTCCAGTGAAAGAGGTCGGAGCGCTGAAGTGAAAAGGGAAAGCCGGAGGCTAACTTTTTCAGTGTCTGTATATACTTATGTGGGGAACAAACTTTCTATGGTCTAACAGACTGGAGGGTAATAAGATCCAAAAATCGAGTTTGAAACTAGGGGTGGGGAATAGAAGTCATATGAAAAAGAACAGATGCTGTCTATAATTTAACCACTGGAAAAAGCTCAATGAGAGCTGTGGAGATTCCTCCACAGGTGGCTTTTAAATTGCGACGAGATTTTTGTCAGAAAGTAGACCCTTGCAAAGAGGGGAAGGATTTCTGCTGGTTTTTGAAGGTGTCTGTCTAGATGACCACATTAGCTCCTTCTGGTGTTAGATTAACACACAGAGGTTGTCTCACTGCTGGCAGTGGGTTGGGAATTGGGACCTCATGGCAAGAACAGAAGTCATCCCCTCTCAACCCAAGACATCTTTTCACTCTGCCCTGTGTGTATAGGCTGCAAACTGCCAAACAGCATCATGCTCCCTCTTTAAAGGCTATTCAAAGGCTACTGCTCCAGTAAGCAGCATTGCTCTCCCCTCGTTCCTGTTTCCCATGAAGCCATCCACCTCATTCCCATTCCGTGACATTGGCAGCCACCTCCACCACTGAAAGACTACTGAGGATGGTGGAGGTGAGCACCACATTTCAAAGAGGAGCTGCCACCACCCCTGCCTTCCACCAAGCCTTGCCACTACTCCACTGGCTGTGGTGGCATCCCTAGGTCAGACTGTCTGCTTGTGTATGGTGGGAGAAGTCAGGGTTGCCAGTGGGAGCAACCAAGCACCATCTCTACTGGGAGAAGAAGGCATGGGTCAGATGCTGGTCTCTCACCTGAACTCTGAGCATTTGATTCACAGTTTTATTGGATTAGGCTGCAGTGATATCCCAAAGTAAATGAGGCTTCATTAGTGTCCACTAATGATGTGCTAAGAGCTATTAATCATAATTTATCAGTGTTGCTTTAATTCTCCTCTAGCCAATCCAAGGCATTCCTTTGCATACTATCGTCTATGACCTTGTTATATTCTTTAAACAACAAAGTTATTCTCCTATATTTCAGAACCTAAATAGAATGAGTTCTTTCCCTCCCCCCTCTATGGACACTTAAAAATTTGCTTTGTGGAAAAGCTATATTCCCATGGTACTGGGGTTTTGCTACATTTTAACTTACTCCCCAAGGACTTAAACTTTGGCAGAGGCCAAGAGCGTGCATCTGGAGTTGGTGGTACAAGGTACCCTTGGAAACATCTGAGAACAGGGCTGGCAAGATGGGTGCTGATGCAGGTGGAGGTTGGGGCAGTGCTAATACGTGCCAGCAGAAGCTCTGGGCCTTGGCGTGCAGCCCGTTCGAGCAGGTACTTCCTGTAACTGTACTTCCTGGGAAACACAATGGCCACTTGTGAGCCAGCCTGACTCCAACACAGCAGCTGAAAGCCAGGGAGGGCAGCATGTCCCCTGTGGCACTGGAGGGTTGGTTGGGTGGAGTGTGGCAAGGGGTGGTAAGCAGGCGAGGAGCTGTGGATGTGACCAACGAGGCTACTCAGGGTGGGAAGCTTTTCCTCCTGTGATTTCACCTGGTCCGAGTGCCAACCTCGGCACACAATGTTATCGCTGCAAGCCAGCACATGGTCGGGATGGCTGCGCTCACATAGTTGGGCCCCAGGAGACTCTCTCTGGTCATTACAGCTTTTGGCTTTGATGGCTCTCACCGGAAACATGCTATGACCCTATTCCTTGGGTTTGCTTCCAGTGGTACTGGGGCTGCTGCTGCTCACGGATAACCCGTGCCACTGGGGCAGGTGCCTAGTTGTGGGGAGTATAGGTGAAGGATTTTTTTTTTTTTCAGGAACCGAGGCAGGGTCCTCTGTTCTGCCCCACACTTTCTGGCTGTTTCCTCAGGGTTTTCTGCTGTGCAAAACAGCTGACTTAATGGCTCAGAAGGAGCGCTTGGTCCTTGCTCCATGAAGGCTTCACTGCTCAGATAGAAACCCTGCTCGGGAAGCCTGTCCCCCTTTCTGTAACACACAGAGCTCTTGAAGCCATGAGTGCTATTGGATAAATGCAGTCCTTTGGGGCTCAGATCCGGTTTGTGGCAGCTTTTTCCATGGGTCAGGGATGTGTGGTCCAAGTAAAACCATCTCTACTTTTATCACTGCTGAATATCTTGCCTGAAAGGGAGAGTCAGGCCTGGATCATCAGAAGTACTTGGCATCTTCACAGATCAGCTTCCATGGCAGCCCATGGAAGTTTTATCTCCTCTCTCATGGACACAAGCTAGATTAAATGCTGCTTCTAGAAGTCCCAGCCTCAGCTTGCCCTCTTCCCTGTACTAGCAGAAAACCTACATTATTTATTTTCTTCTGTTCTTCCGTGAAGAAGGGTTCTATTACCTTTTGCTCCATGCTTGCCTTTTTGCCCAGGCATCCTTTCTTGAAAAGTTGGTCAGAAATCAATACTCTTGCCTTAATGCCTTGGCAGCTTTTGTTTTTCCCAGGAGAGATGTTCTCTAGAGCAGTTGCAGGTTCTCTGTGCTTTGACAACATAGACAATGCATTCAAAGTATGTAATGGCCCTGGACTAGTTTGGAGCAGGTGACATGGTTACAACCTTTGACACCAGAGGTTCACCAGTGACTAAAGTATTTGACACTGTCGAATGGAGGTGTCAATTTCCAGCTAGATTAAAATCCACTTGTAGGACAGTTGCCTGGCTTTCCAAAGGCCAGCAAATAACGTCCAAGAGAATTTTCAGGAGTTTCTGTGGTTTTGGGGGGGTCTCTTCTGGATTGGAAATTGGTGGCTTGATCATAAGTCTTTGTAGGTTCGCTGGTAACTTGCCAGCATTGGCACTTGCACTCCAATAAATAGAGTTAAATCAGCACAGTAACACACGGGATGTTGTTGGCACACTTGTGCTGGGCAGATAAGAGTCTGCTACAGGCAGCTCACGTGCTGATGCACAATGCCATTTCATACAAATGCACTTAGGTGCTTTGTGGAGTGCCATCTGCAACAAGTTTGAAGGAAGCAGGACCTAGGTTCAAGTTGCCTGTGTGCGGTCCTTCGGCCCAAGTGGGTTGTGCTCGGCGATATCTTGATCGCTTTGTTTTCTGCTGAGTGTTCTTGATTATTCTGCTCTGGATAATTCTAGTCTTCTCGCTTCACATTTGTTTCTCTTGCCTGCTTCCTTCATGCTGCTTCCCTAATATGGACAGCAAAGGTAGGTGCTATCTTCCTGGGAATGAGAGACAAGACATTGCTCAGAGATGGGAGCAGCTTTTGAAATGCAGGAGCAGGAATCCTCAGAAGGATGCTATGCATTGGCACTTGGGACGATGCTTTCTGGGCTACCTCATAGTTCATTAGTTATTTTTTTGAGCCAGACTAGAAATAAGAGGATTTAAGCTTTTAAAATTGCATACTAGCAGCTGATATTTACATCTAAGATCTTATATGATCAGCACAAGGTTAGAAGGCAGTCCTTGGCAGGTGGTGATTAAAGCAAGCTGATTTTTTGAAACAGAAAATAAGCATTCTTTTTCTAATTTGCAGATTGAGGGTCATGGGGAACATGGAATGGGGAGATTTTGACAGTAGAGCACCGTCATGAAAATTGGAGAGTAAAATGGGTAGGACTGAGGTGATGTATGTATGTTCCTTGCCTCTATGCGTGTATCCATGGATTGTGTAGGCTCAGCATTGTACTTCTAGGTCATAGGCAGCTCCTTGGCTACCCTGAGCTCAGAGTCCTCTGTAGAGTCACTGCATTCCTGGACAGACTTCCCCATAGCAGAGCTACACCTGAGCTCCCTGTGGATGTGCAAGATGTGACCTTCCTTGCACTGAAGCAAAACCTCTCTGTGTTTGCCCAACTCCCTGTGCCATCCAGGATTCTCTAGAGCAGCAGTCACCTTTGTCATGGTTTGTCCCTCTCCTGAGCTCATCACAGATCACAGAATCTCCTGAGCTGGAGGGGACCCATAAGGATCATCAAGTCCAACTCCTGGCTCCACACAGGGCCAGCCAAGTCAGAACACGAGACTGAGAGCATCGTCCAGATGCTTCATGAACTCAGTCAAGCTGGGTGCTGTGACCCCTTCCTTGGGGAGCCTGTTCTATTGCCCAACCGCCCTCTTAGTACAGAGCCTCTTCCTAACATCCAACCTAAACCTCCCCATCACAGTTTCATGCCCTTCCCTCAGGTTCTAGCACTGGTCACCAAAAAGAGAGGAGATTGGTGCCTGCCCCTTCACTGCCCCTCATCAGGAAGCCAGAGACCACTCTGAGGTCTCCCTTCAGCCTCCTCTTTTCCAGGCTGAACAAACCCAGGGACTTCAGCCTTTTCTCATAATACTTCCCCTCCAGACCCTCATTGCCCTCCTTTAGACACTGTGGTGCCCAAAACTGCACACAGGACTCAAGGTGAGGCTGCACCACTGCAGTGGTGTAGAGCAGGGTGGTCACTTCCCTGGACCAGCTGGCAATGCTGTGCTTGTACCCCAGGATACAGTTGGCTCTCCTGGCTGCTTGGGCAGGCTGGCTCATGTCTAACTTGCTGTCAACCAAGACCCCCAAATCCCTCTCGGTGTGCTTGGCTCCCAGCATCTGGTCCCCCAGTCTGCATATGCAGTCAAGGTTGCCCCTTGAATCTGGCGCTTGTCTGACAGGCTGTTATTTGCAAGGTTAAATGAGCTCATATTGTTTTCATTCAATCTTTGCACAGCAAAATAATGTAGAGAAATGGTCTCTCTCATTGTTGGAAAAAATATTCCTAAAATCTACTCGTCATCACTTAGTGACATTTGCAAAACACTTGATGTTTTCTTCCAGGTTATTGACTAAAATATCCTGATGCTGAACACCTTCCAGGGTCTTGGTACAAACATGCTGTAAACAAAACAATCTTTTCTTGTTCTCAGTTGTATTTTGGGACATGTCCGATAGATCATTTATAATTCACTTAATGACTGCTATTTTATTTCAGACAAGTTCTTTAATCAAATCTTCGTGTGATAGAAGGAGACTGCCTTCCAGGACCTTAAGTATATTGTACCAGCTTTGTTAAATATAAGAACAATATGCACAATTTCCTCAAAGTATTAATGCAGTTAGGTGGGGAGAGTTTTCTGTAAACCCGTGTTGGCTGTCCCTGGCTGTATTTCCCTCCTTTTATTATTCCCTGTGTTCTATGCTGGCTACTTCAGGCCTGAGATCCTATCACGGCTCTGGAGTTACCTGATGGTAATCACCTGGAGTAATTACAGTTGTTGCACAATTATAAAATAAATATGCCCCTCAGCATAGTCTTTGCAAATTTCAGAATACTGGGCTGCTTCCTTTCCTCCAGGACTTACTCATTGCACCAAGTACAGAAAATCCAGGTAAATAGCACGGAGACATCTTGTGCAGCTTATATATAAAATATAAGAAGTTACCTTTCAGTGCAAGTTATCCAGTCCCACTGATTAAAAATGCCTGATTTTAGTAGTCAGTATTAATTCCTCTGAGACATGTCGTCAACAATGTCTTCATCATCTACTTTCTTTTTCCCCAGCAGTATAAGTATTTATTGATTTCATTTTTCTTGTCTCCATTATTATGGAAAAATCAGGAACTTCCACCTGATAACAGATCAATACCATGATTAGGATCATTTTGTTCTTTTTTAAAAATAGCTTTGTCAATCCCTTCCCCCTGCCCTTGACTTCCATAATTTAATTTTTTTTTAATAATTCCTGTCTTCTAATGTATATTCACCTTCTTACTATTTGCTATATGGATTTTACTTACTTAAAGCCACCCTCCTCTCCATTTAAAATCTGATTGTGCTTTTTCAATTAAACTACTCTTTCTTTACTGGGCACTTGTGTCTTTTTGGTGCCTAGTAAAAATTTTTAGCCAGTTCTTAATGACTATATATATATATATCTTCTTATTTAAATCTCTTTTTTGTGTGGATTTATCTCAGGGCTGGGAAATGTCAGTTTCATCACGTCTTTCAAAGCATTGCATTACTACTTTGGACCTCCTTCTGCCTTCATATAACTGGGTTATATGTCAACTGGGTATCAGTGAACCTGCCGCCAGCCTCTCATTTCGACTATCACTTTAGCCATCCAGATGAGGTAAAACAAAGTTGTTTTTTTTTCATTTTGGATTTAAGGTTTGTAAAATGAGGAACCTGTTTAGAACACTTGCAAATCCCTAAGACTGTTTTTGAGTCAGCAGCACCAGCTTATATTAAATTAAATGATAACTTCTGTTTATTTTCTTTAGTTAGTGCTCGAATACCCAGTGCTCCCATATTCCAGTGCTGCTGCAGTATCTGTTGCAGATCCAATCATCCCAAGTATTGAATATTATTAACTAGCTAATTACTATTCAATGTCACAAACAAGCGAGCAGGCAATACTTCTTACCCTGCTTCTGCCCACTCAGCCTTTCTAGGGGCTAGAGCCATTGGCTTTAACATTCAGCCATACAAACCACAGTATAAGACACTTCTCCAGTGTCTCATATCTGTAGTTCCCATGGCAGGCTTGGTCTCAATGAATGTAAAATGGAAAGGGATGCCACAACTGGGCGTTGGACTAGGTGCTCTCCAGAGGTCCCTTCCAGCCCCGATCACTCACATACTGTGAATTTTATGCAGCTAAAGAGGGTGTGTTAGAACAGATGTGACTTCGATATTGTGCCTCTGTAAAGGAGGGAGCACTTTTGAGAGGAAGAGTCAGGGCTGTGGCTGAATACGCCCATCACTGCTCAGTGGAGCTGACACGCAGCAGAGGTGTTAGAAACCCGCAAAACCTGCTGCCCCCTGGGCCGAAGCAGGGTGTCCGACAGAAATGTTCCTGCTCTCGCTTCAGGGGCTGCCATTAAATCACATGCCTGTGTTTTGCTGAGGAACTGCCTGTAGTAATAGCTGCGCTTGTTGTGGTGGTGTTTTTCAGTCAGACAGGAATGGGGCCTTGTAGTGCAGGACATGTGGAAGACTAACAAATAGTTGCTATGCCAAGGTGGGGCTTGACATAGAAATAGCTACTGAAAGTTTTGCCAGGTCTGACACAGGACAGGTGACCCCCAAAGAGTCTTAATGCTGATTCCGAGAGTGCTTTAAACCATATTGCTGTTAAGTGTGTGGTTCATTGAGCAGTAACAGAACTCAAAAAGCTTGAAGTTTGCTAGAAAGTGTGAAGAAAAAAACAGAACAAACAAGTCTCTGCAAACTGGAACTCTTTAGCCCTAGTGCCTATGTTTTCTGGCAGGTCTGTACACGGATAATCCCTTCCTCCCTCCCTGTTTATTAGTTTGAGACCAGGTTGTCTCAGGAAATGCTGAAGACCTTCAGATGGATGATTTATCTATGGATGGGTTATCTTCTTGATCAGGAAAAGTGAGTGACTGGCTCAACAGCTTCCAAGTTCAATAACCTCCTTTTCTTCTTAATAAATTGCTGAGGCATGAGATGCTTCCGTTCTTTGCTGGCATCTTTTACACTGTGCCCAAAGAAACAATCATATCAGGCTCAGGAAGGCAAATGACTGAAAGGGCAGGGAAACAGGAACCGTCCCCACGGATGTCCTCCCCAGAGAGGCTGGGAACATGCTCTGCTGTGGAAAATGGGAAGCCAAGGTCAGCCAAAGTACATGGCAGGTACGCACATCTCTTGGAACTGGAAGAACAGATAATGGCCTGTTTTGCCATCCTCATCACTCCTTTGTCTTGCTTATGAGCTCTCTCGGGCCACCTCTATGCCTCGTATGCACAGTGCTCCTCTACCAAGTCATTCTGCACTTGTGGAAATTAAGGCAGGGAGATAAAGGTGGAGAGTGGGTGGTGACAACGTTCCTGCGAGCCCTGAACCTACCACTCAGCAAGGCAGGCTGTGGTGCTGTTAGAAAAAGGGAGAAAGGAGTAGGGAATGAGTCCCCATCAGAAACATTAAGATAACAAACCTCATGGGCTGTGAAGTAACACGGGACCTTTCCAGACATACCCACTTGTTCAGATCTTTCAGAAACTTTGTCCTTTCCAGGTCCTTGTGTCTGAGGCTGCTGAAATTGTATAAAAGGTCTTGATGAAACAAGTGTGTGGAGATCCCCTCAGGAGGTTGGGAGATATTATTAGTCCCTCTTTTACTGTCAGGTCTGGAGTAATTGGTTATTACCATTATTATCAGGTGCTTGCCACTGCTTCCACTGGATCCTCTCTACATAGCCCAGATAGGGAACTGGTTGGCTTATAGCCAATCTGGTCTGATACCTTATATCTCCTCATAGCAGTTAATCCAGTCCTCTGAGGGGGAAGAGACACAGTTGAGAATATGCACAGAGAGAAACTTGAGTCCATAGACCACCTAAGTACGCAGCATGCCTGTGCTCCCAGAACTTAACAAGGGCCAGTGTAGGTTATCGCATCTGGGGAGGAACAAAAGTGTATAATAATGGAGGTATAGGTTGGGGACTGGCCTGTTGGAGAGCAGTGCAGGTGAGAGGGACCTCAGAGTCCTGGTGGACAGCCAGATGTCCATGAGCCAGCAATGTGCCCTTGTGGCCAAGAAGGCCAAAGGCATCCTGGGGTGTATTAGAAGGGGGGTGGCTAGTAGGTCAAGAGAGGTCCTTCTTCCCTGTGCTCTGCCCTAATGAGGCCACACCTGGAGTATTGTGTCCAGTTTTGGGACCCTCAATTCCAGAAGGACACAGAACTCCTTGAGAGAGTCCAGTGTAGGGTCACCAAGATGATTAAGGGAGTGGAACACCTTCCCTGTGAGGAAAGGCTGAGGGAGCTGGGTCTCTTTAACTTGGAGGAGAGGGGTGACCTCATTAATGTTTCTAAATATGTAAAGGGTGAGTGTCAGGAGGATGGATTCAGGCTCTTCTCACTGATGGCCAGTGAAAGGACAAGGGTCAACAGGTCCAAGCTGGAACACAGGAAGTTCCATCTTGATGTAAGGAAAAACTTTTTCACTGTGAGGGTGATGGAGCACTGGAACAGGCTGCCCAGAGAGGTTGTGGAGTCTCTTTCTCTGGAGACATTCAAGGCCAATCTGGACACTTTCCTGTGTGATCTAATCTATGTGATCCTGCTCGGGCAGAGGGGTTGGACTAGATGATCTTTCAGGGTCCCTTCCAACTCCTAACGTTCTGTGAAAGCAGTAAGCCTCCCTCCAGATCCTTCCCATCCTCACACGGTGGTGTGGAGATACTTCTGGAAGCAGCATAGCACCACAGTGCTCCACACTTCCCCTGGCTAATTAGCCCCACTCCAGAGGAGATAATTAACTCAAGTGGATGCTTTCCTGACACAGTCAACCTGCTCCCAGACCTGAGCTGGCATCTCCCCACCTCAGCATTGTGCCAGTCAGTGTAGACAGCCTGGGATGCCCACGCTGAGTTTTCAGGGCTGGTGACAAGACTTTATTTATTTATTTATTTTTTAACCAAACTCAAATTATTTCTTTGAGATTTCTCTAGGTCTTTGGCTCTACATAAAGACCTCAGAAAACCTCCCTCCACCCCCCGCCCCAGTCCCCCCAATTGTTTTCCTGCTTAGGAGGTAAGATCATCGTTAACAGATGTTTGTTTACCTCTTCATAAAATCCTCCTGTGGTTCTATAGCCTCCCCAAACACTGTGCTGCAGTGCTTTGCTATTCTTACCATTGCAAAGTGTTTTTCTAATGTTTAGCTATATCATTTTTATTGCAAATTAAGCTGATTATTTCTTCTTCTACTTCTGGTGAATGCAGAGGACAACTGCTTAGTTTCTCCACCCATTATAACAAATGTTTATGTGCTAGAAGACTGTTATCATGCCTCCCCTCCTGTTGTTCTTTTCCTAGAGAAAACAAACTTTGTTATTTTATCCATTCATCAGAAGTCATGTTTTTTCACATCTCTTATCATTTTGTTGTTCTTGTTTGGACCCTCCCCAATTTGTCTCCATCTCCTGTAAAATGTAGTGCCTGGATCCAGACATGCTGTTCCAGCTGAGGGCTCAGAGGTATCAACTAAATACACAAAATAATTGCTTCCTTTGCCTTATACACAAAAACTCCCCTTGAGGCATTGCACTTAACAGCCTCATACTTGACCCCAACCAGCTCTTCCTTGGCTGCATCACTGCTGAAAAGGTTGTGACCAGATTTGGACCACCATGTTTGGTGCCTGTGCATTCCCCCTCCCTGAATCGTACCTTGGTGCAGTGACCTCTGTAGAGAGCAGCCCAGCTCTCTGGAGGCTCACATTCATCTCCAAACCTGATGGCCCCAGTGTCCCTGCCTTCAAGAAGGGCTACTGCTCCCTCAGCCCAGCTGCCATCCTTTTGGTTTTGTCCTCTAGTCTGTTGTCCAAAACATGCCAGAACAGGAGCTGGAGCTTCAAGGACAAGGTCCTCCCATCTGGAAAAGTGAAGCCCTGATAATTACCCTTGATTTCAGTACCTCCACCAGTGTAGCCTCTGCATGGTGACTGCTTGCTGCTCTGGGGGCTTTCCTTCTAGATATTTTATAAATGCTCACTAAAGTTGAGGTATCTTGTGTCTACCTTTTCCTCCTCATTTACCAGGCCTGTTAGTCAAAGAAAGAAATTAGCCTGGCTTGGCAGGATTTGTTCTTCAAAATTCCCTGCTGGTTGTATCTTATCTCCTTATTGTCCTTTAGCTACTTATAAATTGATTGTTTCATAATTGGTTCCAGTATCTCTCTAGGTATCATGGTTAGGCTAACTGGCCTGTAATTCCCTAGGTCCTCTTACAACAGTAATTTTCAGAGAACTGCATTTAAGTTAAATAGATACCGAAAGACATCCCACTTTTGCCCTGCTTATCTTTATTCATTGTCTAGTTTTGTTCCACCCCTTAAATTAAAACCACATTTCCCATAAGTATTTATCCTCCACTTGAGGCTCAGCAGAGTCCAACCCTGCCCTTACTTCTTCCCCCGTGTTCTTGCCCAAACCTTCCTTCTCGTTATGTACTTCTCCAGTTTCCCTCCCTGATGCTTTATATCTTTCTTCCTCTCTTTTTTCTTTACAGTTTGTCTGCAGCTCCCTCGCAAAATATATTTCTCAGCCATTTACAACCCCCAGTGCCCAGAGTGCTCTGAAGACATTCCTGGAAAAATCTCGGAGTGCAAATGAGCTCTGCCCTTAAAACATGGACAATGACATTTGCCAGCCTTTTAGGGACATGGAGAGTTCTGCCTACTGATCTCCCTGGGGCTAACTACATTTAAATGATTCCTGAGACTGAGTGGTGGCAGAGAGAAGCTGAAATCTGAGAGAGTCTCAGCCCAGTGATCAGACTGCCAGACCGCTTTGGCTTTGGGATGGACAAGGAGATGTATGACCAGAAAGTGGGTGTCTGTTAAGTTGGGTAGCACCTAGCAAACAGGAGGGGTTGGGTAAAGCTCCTGGCTTCTTGTAGGGAGGCCAAATATATCTAGCGTTCAGTTTCAGCCATGAGCGACAGGTTTGTGCGTTCAGCAGAAGAACAGGATGCCACTTTCTAGCTAAGCAGATCGGGAGAAGATAACTTTGTTTGAGGGAGAGGTATCGTTATCCAGGGTTGTGCACTATATAATTGCACAATCTGCCATTATGCATGAACAGAGCTGCTCAATAGCATGGCCCTGCCTTGTCCTGACATCATGTCTGTGTTGGAAATCCATTCGGAATGAAAAATCCCACATTTCCCAAGTGACCTCGTAGTCTCTGAGCAAACGGCTGAGTTGCAGTGGAGACTTTACTGTCAAAGTGGTGCCAGAGACAGGACCTCAGGCTCCAAGTAGCTACAGGATGCAATGAAGCAAACTTCTTTCCAAAGAAAATAACATTTTTAAAGTGCAGGAGATGCCTGTGGTTCTTTGAAAGTAAGAAAAGTCCCACAGTCAAGAAAAAGTCACTGTGGGTAATAGTGTTACTCTCATTAGCTGCTATTATTAATTACAGCAATGGTTTTTGGAGATGGAGTCACTCAGCATTTCTGCAGGCTGCCTAACGAGAGTGCAGATGCTGGCCCAGGTACGCAGTCTGGAAGTGTTGGCCATTGTCAGTCTGGCCCTGTCAGTGGTGCAGTTCTTTTGCAGACTCAGTGAATGTGACATACACGGTGAGGTCCACCCTTTGGACCTTTGATTTTATGGCATCTACTTCTTCCTTTCACAGTCGTTGCTTTCATGTTACAAAGGCGGCTCTGACTTCCAGTATTTCCCTGAAGCCTGAGAGAATCAAGTCCCCTTCTTGCTCTTCTGCCCCCTCTCTTCATCCCCATCTCAACCACCCACTTCCCCAT
Organism: Heliornis fulica; assembly: GCA_013399135.1. Taxonomy (NCBI): domain Eukaryota; kingdom Metazoa; phylum Chordata; class Aves; order Gruiformes; family Heliornithidae; genus Heliornis; species Heliornis fulica. Next base: position 1,123,487 of record VXBZ01005960.1, read on the forward strand.
GTGTCCCCAGTACAAGAGGTATTCCTCCTTCGCCATCTTTGTTTAGGCCATTTCCTGTACTCCTGCGGCAGGAGGAGGCCCTGGTGAGCTGAAGAATCTGGCCGAGCTCAGTGGTGCCTTTATAAACATCAAGTTGAAGGCACTGTGTACCTTATCCTAAGCCAGAAATGTCCAGCAAACTCTGCATGCTCTATGTTAAAGCCTCTGCACCCTAGTCATGGCAAAGGAAGTCTCACTGGCCATTTAGAGGAAGGTAACATACACCTAAGGATCTGTGACTTGAAGATGCTTTCTGCATCAGCTGTGTCTCGCGAGCTGTTCTGCAATGTGCCAGGCAGTGTCTGGTATTTGGATAGTGTTTGCAAGCGGCAGACAGGAGGTTAATAGGAAATCTTTCTGACAGTAGCTGGATGTAATTTAATTTAGCAATGGACTACAGCCATGTAGTTACATACCAGATCTGGCGTTTGGCTCAATTTACTAGACAGATAGGGGCCAGAAAGGGATATGCACATTCAGCGAGAGCTGAGTTTTCCAAAAAGACACCTTCAGTCTGAACAGGGATGGGCAGTTTAATAACTGAACCATCTGGCCTCCATGAGACAGCAGTTTGCAGACACTCTTTAGAGGTGTGAGCTGCTGGTGATGTCATTTAGTCCTTCCTCTCTTACAGCTTCCCAGAGAGGGGATGAAGGTAGCAATGATGGCCAGACACTCATGTATTAAACCTAATTTATCTCAGTAGCATAGAGCAAAACAAAGTAACAAAAGTATTCTTTACTGCCCTTATTGTTCTTCTTGATCAAACCATGACTGTTCTTACTTCATCTTCTTGGGACTTGTATTCCTTTCTTTGTGCATCCTTTCTCCATGCTTTACATAGCACAGGCTGAAAAACACCATCTATAGACTTCTACTACTTCTCTCTTAATAGAGTGATTTATGAAGGTGTTCAGAATATGACCTTCATTCCAACTGCATGTATAGTGATTGATTTTTCTTTTGTGTCTCCAAACGGGTCCCTCTTGCAAAATGTGGGTTTGTTTTTTTTTTTTTCCATCTCTCGCATATCCTTTAGATCTTTTGCAATCCTGTTTGAAAAACATCATCTCTGCCTTTAGTTGTGCTTTGGACATTGGGACTATGCAATTCTGCTTAAAAGCTGTTTGGGAAAACAACTGCTGAAATAAGGCTTCGAACTTACATGAGCGCAACTACCTAGGAACACTGAAGAGAGGCCTGAAATCATTGGTCTGAAGATACAAAATGTTATGGCCCTCATAATATTTCATTCAAATGACAGCTTTTTTTAGATACAGAGCATCTCCCAGTGCCATTTGGGGGGAATTAAATTCACTGTTGAGTCTGCATAAAGAGAGAGAACTACTTGCTGCTTCATCACTCTATGAGCCTGGTATCTGCATTGGTGCTTAGCAGATCTTGCCCCCAGTAATCCTCTTCCTTCAGACCTGAGCACCAGGAGCACATTTGGAGCAATTCATATGGACAGACTGCAAAAACAGCACCTCAGAATAAAGTCACATCCTTGGGTTCGTAACTAAAACTCATGGGCAGTTAGTTGTATGAGTGGGTGCATTGCTGAGCCTGTGATCTTTCTCTCCTGCAAGCTCTCCAGCATTTTTGTGGCTGGCTCGGGGGTAGGCAGGCACGCCTGGGGTAACATTCCTGTTTGCTGGGCTGCTGGAATTTGGCTACGCTCCTTAACAAAACAGTTTGCATTAGACATTTTTGATGTATGTGCATTTGCAAGATGCATCCGGAGGAAAGAAATAGCAGAACTAAGGCACTAAAAGGCAAGGTTGTAAAATTGGTATTTCTCAGATTTTATTTAATATTCACTGGTGATCTAGTTTTCCCATAGTGCTGCTGCTTCCTGATAAAAGAGAGGTCCAAAGTACCCGACAAGGGTAAGTACAAGTCCAGTACCTCAGTGACTGCCTGAGCTGGAAATCAGCAGTGCCGCTTGGCTGTCAGAGCTGGGTGTAGGGTAACAAATCAGTTGGGTTAGCTCTGCCACCATCAGCTATGTCGGCACTCCCTTTTCACCTGTGACACTGCACTGCTTAAGGCCTAGCAAGCGGGGGCACACACAGAGCTCTGCTGGGCCATGGCGGAATGGCAGAGATGCATTGGTCCCTGCTCAACTGTGCAAACTCCCATTTATGCATGTATAGGGTTTTCACCGCCTGTCACCCGTGCCTCTCCCCCTCTCTGCTTTTTCATGTTCAGTGGATTCTCCTCTGTGTCTCTGCCCCTCTTTCTCTATTTTTTTTTCCCCTCCCTATTGTTTCCCACGTCACTAACTGTCACTCACTTCATAAAGCTGTCTGGCTCGGAGCTTAAATATTGCAGGGCAACTAAAACCCACCATCAGAGCCAATTCAGTCATATCTGCTCAGTCGTGCGACAGGATCGGGACTTTTAGGGTAGGGAAGAAGAGAGACAAAAGTTCACTCTTCCCTGCAGCGTGCCAAGAGAGGAGGGGGACACACTTCTTCGGTGGAGCCTTTCACAGCGGCAAGTTGCTTGCTCAACATCCTTAACCTCTAGAATCTTTCTCGATGGTAGTGTGCTCAGGTCGCAACTCCTGGAAGCACAGGGTGGGGGTTTGCAATGAGCCCCTGTGGGTTAAGAACACGAGTCTGTTGAGTCTGAGTGGGCTTAGGCAGTCTCCTGCTCTTTCCTCACGGGAGGCGACTTACGGGAAAAGGTGACTGCCTGAACTTAGGTTTGGGAAAAAGGTGCCCTGCACCTTTTTATTGAGACTTGAGGGGCTGACTGCTTGTAGGTGCAATCCTAGACATTTGAACTGGTTGTAGCACTCATCTTCGGTGTTTCTCCCTCCCCCCAAATTGTTCCTTGTGGCTGAACTGACCGAGCAGCCTTGAACCCCTTCACTTGCAGAAAGTCAAGGGGACGGTCCTAGCAGAATTTTGAAAGATGTGATTAGTTTGGAAGTGATCTCAGGCAGAGTTTAGCCAAACGTAGTGAACTGCAAGCCAGACTTTTGATGGAGTCAGGCAGGAAACATTTTTCCTTCACTTGCGCAGTGAGTTTTCCGTGTGATAAGATTTATCACATCTGGGATTGCTCTTGCATGCTGCAGCGAATGGTGGCTGTGGATGTCAGCGCGACTCACAAAGAAAGAAAGGGATGGAGTTAACCATGGTGCCTGCAGGACAATGAAGTTTATATTGCGTGTAGTTGTGTTTTTTACGGTGTTGCACATGACTGGTAACTATCGGGTGTTCTTTGCTCTGTGAATTCACAGAAAGAGAATGTTTAAATCAGTTTAGATAATGTATGTAAACAGCATAATCTTCTGCTAGACTTGTTAATGTAAGTGCTGACATTAACACACTCTTTTACACAACTTTAATGACTGAGAAAGTAGCAATTTTCTTCGGTGATTAAATTATATGTTTGCTGCTTACGCATGCAAGGTGTTTATACAAGCTGAAGGACCGCGTTCTGTTCTTCGTTTTCTAACGTGGTGCCTGGGCTTGAAGTTTTGCAAGGTTTGAAGGCAAGGAAAATGACTCCATCTTGTTTTAGGTAAATGACATCAGAGGGGTTTTTTTTCTAATTTTTTGGGGGTTGAAAATCTGTGAAATTCCCCTGAGCCACAGAACTCTCAATATTTTGTGTTTGTCTATGCGAATACATACACACACGGTAGTTGAAACAGACTGGCGTGCGTTGGTGTGTCATAACATATGGCATTACAAACATATCCCAGTGGCATCTGAAGGAGGAGGGAAGTTTAGGTACTCCAACTTCCACGCTCTTGGCTGCACCTTCTTTTTCCCAGCACTTGTGTCTGCGTGCATGTCTGCATTTAAGAAAGTACAGGTGGAGACCAGTATCCCAGAGATGAACCTCTAGATCCCTGAAAGCAGCTGATCTATGAATAATGTTCCCTATTTCATTAGTCATCATCCACAAGTCAGTCTTTCTGGATTGATGCAGTATTCTGCATTCCTCAGAGACTGCTGTGATGTGTTAAAGCTGCCCATACAAAACAAGTTTCCTCTTTATTTCCCTCATTCATAGGTTTCCCCTTGCCTAAAATTATATAGCGGGAATTCTTACAACGCAAAAATAATGAGAGATGTACCTTTTTACTTTCATTACTTGAAAATAGCCTAATTTCTTAGTTTTCCAATAGGATAACTGCAGCTGGCTTCCAGCTCTGTGGTAGCCTGAGATAGTGGCACTGACATTTTTGAGGGAGAGAAAATAGTAATTTAGGTCCCACTTAAGGACCTCTGTGTTTTTCTCCAGGTTGCTTCCAATGTCAGTGTGGCAACTGAGTGCAAAAGAGGATGCAAAGCATAGCCACAATAACACCGACTACTTACATTTTATATAGTGCATACTACATAACACAACAAGTACATGTGGTGGTTAAGCTTGTACAGTATTATTAACATATTCTTACCTAAAAGAATGACTTCTAATGCAGAATTAATATATGCAGCCCAGTGAAAGAATATTCAGGCTTGTGTAGGTACATGACGGGCATCAATCAAGATCTGTTTGACTTGTACATAGTTCTGGTGTACAAGACCTTGGATGAGTGGAAGCTTCGCTCTCTTTTCTAACTGCTGCAGCTCCATGCTGATAGATCTGCCCCACTGCACTGCTGGTGAGGGTTTGTACGTGCACAAAATCCAAGCAGGCTCATGCCACAGAGCCCACAAGGCACCATGGAAGGCTCTTACCTGGAAAAGGAGTTAAAATATACTCTCCCTATATTTAAAAGTAATTGCCCATTTAAAGCCAGGGAAGTAAGGGTTTAGTATGCAGCTTGCTTCGGCTTCCCAGCCCTTCTCCTGCTAATAAATCCTTGTGATCAGGCAAACAAGTAAGCAAGCAATGTTCTTCCCAAGGCACATTAGGGAATTACTTGTGTTTGAGAGTCACAAAAGACATCAGTGAGAAAACCTGGAATCTTTTAAATTTAGCATAATTTGTGGTCATTCTCTTTTTTTCTTTTTTTTTCCTTTCCTTAGCCAGTAAGACATGGGTGACTGGAGTTTCTTGGGGAACATTTTAGAGCAGGTGAACGAGCAGTCCACTGTCATCGGGAGAGTTTGGCTCACAGTACTCTTCATCTTCCGCATCCTGATCCTGGGGACAGCTGCCGAGCTAGTGTGGGGAGATGAACAGTCAGACTTTGTGTGCAACACCCAGCAACCTGGTTGTGAGAACGTCTGCTATGATGAGGCCTTCCCCATCTCCCACATCCGGCTCTGGGTCCTGCAGATCATTTTTGTATCCACACCTTCGCTAATGTACTTTGGGCATGCAGTGCACCATGTACGCATGGAGGAGAAGAGGAAAGAGAGGGAGGAAGCTGAGAGGCGTCAACAAGCTGAGGTGGATGAAGAGAAGCTGCCCCTGGCTCCAAATCAGAACAAAGGCAACAACCCTGATGGGACCAAGAAGTTTCGCCTGGAGGGTACTCTCCTGAGAACCTACATCTTCCACATCATTTTCAAAACCCTCTTTGAGGTGGGATTCATAGTAGGTCAGTACTTCCTGTATGGTTTCCGAATTCTCCCCCTTTACCGCTGTGGGCGGTGGCCTTGTCCCAATCTTGTGGACTGTTTTGTCTCCAGGCCCACAGAGAAGACCATCTTTATTATGTTCATGCTGGTGGTAGCTTCTGTGTCCCTCTTCCTTAACCTGGTGGAGATCAGTCACTTGATCCTGAAAAGGATCCGGAGGGCTCTGAGAAGACCAGCGGAGGAACAGCTGGGTGAGGTCCCAGAGAAGCCCCTCCATGCCATTGCAGTCTCCTCCATCCCAAAGGCCAAAGGCTACAAGCTGCTGGAAGAAGAGAAACCGGTGTCCCACTATTTCCCTCTCACAGAAGTAGGAGTTGAGCCCAGTCCCCTTCCTTCAGCCTTCAATGAGTTTGAGGAGAAGATTGGGATGGGTCCATTGGAAGACCTCTCCCGGGCATTCGATGAGAGGTTACCATCGTATGCACAAGCGAAGGAACCGGAAGAGGAGAAGGTAAGAGCAGAGGAGGAGGAGGAACAAGATGAGCAGCCTGGAGCTCAGGAACAGCCAGGGGCGAAGAAAGCAGAGGAGGAGGTGGTGAGCGATGAAGTTGAAGGGCCTTCAGCACCTGCTGAACTTGCCACTGATATGAGACCCCTGAGCAGGCTAAGTAAAGCCAGCAGCCGGGCCAGGTCAGATGATTTGACTGTATGAAGGTGCAGGGTATGGGGAGCACGTGAAAAGGAAAAGGTTGAAGAGAAAAGAAGAGACAAAGAATCAAAAGATATTTTTAAGCAAAGTGCTAAAATGGCCATTTGAATATTAATTCCTCTTGAGATTCTCAACTGGAAAGGTACTATCACGGTAACTGTGCCTTATTTGCCCTGTATGTCCATTTGGAAAGGAACATGGTCCCTCTTGCCACATGCCAGCTCACTCCTTACAGTAATATCTACATGCTGTATGCATAACTGATGTCTTTTAAAACCTAACATGGTGGTGAAACCCAAATGTCACTGAGGTGAAGCTTCGAGTTCCACATTTCTCTGGGAACGTGGGGAGCATCTTTTCAGCCAGTGAGGGGGAAGGCTGACCCACAACTGTATCTAGTGTTTCCACCTATAGCATGCTGGGCAGATCTTCCCTTCCCTGCAGTTATTTAATTTGCAAAGTGAATTCTCTGCTTGGCATCAACACACTAAAATAGTAAGTGTTATTTCCACTCTCTAGTCAGAAAATAAAGGCCAGAGTGTCCCCAGTTTCTCTGTGAATTACAATCTGAGTTGGGTAAAAATATTTTTCCCTTCGTCAAAAATATTTCTGCTCTTCAAGTGACATTGACAGTAGGCAAGGTTAACAGTAGCTCTCTGTTAGGATTTAGCAGATGCCCACAGATGAGTTATTTGTTCCCAAGAGGGTCATCCAGCCCCGAGCCTATTTCAGAACACTGGAAGGAATAAATTCAAGTGATATTTTTTACTTGTAGTCTTGTGACTTAAAGATCTGAAACTCGATTTAGCAGAGGAAGCGTGGGAAGGCTTCTGTGAAAGGAGGAAACTGCTACAGCTCCCAGAGCATGAAAGCAAAGATAAACCTTCACGGCATGGTCCTGACATGTGCTCAGTTCCTGGAGTTCCCAGACTTACAGGCACTCAGCAGATCTCAGGTATGGAGTCCTGAAGGCAACTGTGAACCTAAACCAGGGGTCTGGGTAACTATGTGACTATTTAAAACCTCTAAATACAAACCCGGTTGTTCAAGTTTGAAAAGTTTGGTATGACAGTCTTCTGACATCCTTTGTTTTTAATTTGACAGACGGGAGCCATCCAGTGGTCTATTACTCTATTAAATGCCAAAGTATCAAGTAAAACAAGGCCTTTCAGAGGATCAGTTAGACCTTTTGTGCCAACAGGTCTGTACAGAACTTGCAGAGCCCCAGCGATTTATTATTATTATTTTTTTTTTCTGTTACAAGAGGAGGAAAAGCATGTGGCTGCAAATGTTCAAATGTCTGCAGGTTTCTAATTTTAGGACTACAGCAGCACCTTTGGGCTGGGACAGCGTAGCAATGCATTCAGAAGCTTCAGGTTAATAGCTATGTCCCCCCAAAACTGAGCCTCATGCCAGAAAATTGCAGGTATGCAGTCTCATCTGCTCTGCTCTGCAAACCTCAGACCCTGCTAGCTCAGCAAATTCTTTCAGTGGAGCTGCAGCCCATACCATTGTTCCCAGGGCAGTCTGTAATCCAGGTCAGGGGAAAAAAAAAAAATAGGAAGGTCTTTGGCATAATGCATAAAACTCATCCTGCCATGAGCTAGAAAACACCCCCCGTGGTCTCCCATTGTAGCAGGGCTGACTCCAAGCCCATTAAAGTCCCATGCGTGTTTGGGACTGCTCTGGGTAGGCTTGGGCTCACACACCTATAGTGCTGCTACCCCACATCCAAGCCCCAGCAACCACCAGATCTGTCACTCGCTGATGTAACCTATTAGGTGGAGTTCCCACACCTTGTTATGCAGCTGCTCTATGCAGGTGCAAAAGTGGCTGAACATCACCACTGAGCAAAGAAAGCTGTACATATGTAGAAAGTTTGTAGGGTGCACTGGGATTCTTCAGCACCACAGCGGTGTCACGTTATGATTTTATTTTTTTTTAATATACTATTCAGTCTTTTGCTCCTCCTGGGCCTGTGCACTTTCCCGAGGTCTGCAGCCTAAGGCCAAAATATGTGCTTCCTGGACAAAGGGAGGTTGTCCTTCCTAGTGAAGGAAGCCTGGGAGTTACCTCTTCGGTTTTGGGAAGCAGTACGACAAAGCAAGGGAGAAAATCTGGAGGCTGCCATTCATCCACTCTCTTAACAGGGAAACAGGAGAATGGCTAGCACAATTGAAAGGCAACTGAGGAGAGAGGATGTTTTTCAGCAGGAAAAGGGTCCGCTGTGCCCAATACTCTACCAGAGCCCAAGCACGGGCAAAGATTTAGATGAGCAGTGCAATCACCACACTGACATGAGATGGGAGTTTTAATGGTCCTGAGCATAAACCAGCCCACTTGTGGAAGGGGGGTGGAAACACACTTTCCTGTAGGAAAACAAAAATAAAATAAATCTTTGTAGCGGTTCAGTATAAGGCATATTCCACCTTCTTCAGAGCATCTGACCCTTCCAGATACCAATGGACTAGGTTAATCTCCCCCACCCTTGTTTACTTCTAATTACTGGATGAATCCTTTTACATGCCAAGTATCCTCTGACATTCACACCGACATTAGACTGCTAGACTAATTAAGATGAGCGCTTATTCATCAGTGGTACATGGTTCAGTGGTATGTGGTTCATAATATGGCTGTCGGGTGGTCCTGTCTTTAATCATCGGATGCTGAGTATGTCATTCTTTTCACCGGAGCACCTCCGCAAAGCACACTACATGCAGCGCACTCAATGGACACTCTGTAGGTCTTTCACGGCTGCCGCTTGAAAGCTCATTTCTTCCTCTGGGCCATGACAGCACAAGGAAACAAGCCAGCATTTTCCTCCTACATCTAGTCAGCTCCTTGATTTTTTTTTCTTTCCCAAGACAGTTTCCAAGCACCCTGCCAGACTGCTAGCGAATCCGTATGAGCTGCAGCATCAAGACGGCGCTTCTCGGTAAACTGGGCAGGGAACTAACAGTTTGGTCTTCTGGCATACAGCCTCATCTCTGTGAAGAAATCACTGTGGGACTGTCGGAGAGCGATTCTTCTTTCTTGTACAACCGGGAATAATTTTCTACCTCACAGAGATGATGTGAGGCTTGAATATGGTGTTAGTAACGGAATGGGAGGTCCTTGGATGGATGACCCTACAGATGAGCAAAGGATTGTTGCTATTTCTCAATGTGATGGCATATAAATGTATTTTATTCCCTCTCAATGAGACAAGTTTAATTATTTATTCAAGAAATTCCTAGTGAAGTTGCATAACAGCCTCCGAGCTGTCGAGTCAGTGTGTGATCCTACTCAAGAAATAATTAAGTGAAACTTAGATCTAAGTGTACAAAAAAAACCCAACCAAAAACCCAAGGAAATTTATCTTGTTGGGAAGGGGGAAGTCACTGGACAATTAGACCCATGCCTGGATCATTTAAGAGCTCCCTGTGCAAATAAATTACCAACTGGCCCTATGCAAGGAGCACAAGATGCAAGTGTCAAAATCATTAAAGGAGGTTAAAGTAGAAGAGAAAGGTAGTGTCTTAGCCTACAATAGCATGTGGGAGTTGGTGTTCTCTAGTGTCTAGAGCAGTGGACCTAGGATAATAATCTTAGATTTATTTCCAGCTCTGCTTCTGACTTGCTGTGATAATCACTTTACCTCTCAGTGCCTATTTTCTCCACCTGTAAAATGGGTGTAAGAATTTCCACCTACCTCACAGGGATGTTGTGAGGCTTCCTTAATTCTGTTTGTAAAGTTAAGTAGGAATGATCTGATGAAAAGCACTGCTGAAACGCGTGGTATCCTTGTTATTTCCTAGCAGAACTGCTAACTTGGTTCAAACATGGCTCCTCAGATGGAAGGGCGGTAGTTTGAAAATGTGAACACTGACATCATCAACACAGATGTGGATTTGCCATGAGTGAAAAAAAAAGACTACACTGACCCCTTACCACCTTCTCCCACCTTAGCCTTGGCTTGGCCATATGAAGCAGCTGTGACAGCGTGGCTACCTGGACCCCTCTTCTCCACCCACAGAATCCCTTCTGGGGCACTATTTGTGCTTAAATAAGACAGTTCCTGGAAGGGGGGAGCGAGCAAGTTGGTGGAACTCCGAGCAATTTTAACTCACAAGGTATGTGGGAGAGAGTTGTACAACATGCAGTATTGCTGGGCTTCTGTTTGAAGCCACTCAGTGCAAACTCCCAAGTAAATTTTCCCAAGTCTCCATGGAAGAGTTTACAATCACTTATGGCATGCAGAGTAAAAAAAAGCCACCTGTCATGAAGGCAGACCCACAAATCCCGTTACACCGATACTTCCCTCTGAGTGAGATCGTTACCCATAATCTCTTAGTGATGAAACACATGGAGAGTCAGATACCTCCTCCTTTAGAAGGGGAGAGATTGGGGGGGCGGGAGGGTGCAGGGATCTCTGTGCTCTAGGTCTGTGTGGGTATGAAATGTACTTACTGAGCAAGGGAAGCCCAGTCTCTCCTGCCACTCAGTAACTCACTGACTGTGCAGTTTTACATTTAAAGAGTGGACATATTATACAATGCTGAAAAAAAAAGTGACAGTTTGCTGTTTTGTATAGAAAATGGCTTTTCAGGCTGACAACTGAACGTAATCCTAGCCTAGGCGTGGTTTTGTTTAGCAAAGACAGGAACATCCATGAGAACTAGACTAAAGCCTTCCTATAAGCCCTAGGCAGTTGTGATAAAATGGTATATGACGCTAGATTTCCTGAGGGCCAAGGTTGGATAAACGTACCAAAATCAGAGGACTTAGGTCTGAGTATCAGAACAATTTCCCCCCACCGCCCGCCACAGAATGATACCGCCATTTCTTAGGTTCTGTGTGTGCTCCACCATTTAACATGGCTCAGGAAAGGCTTTTTGCCAACACCAAATGTGCTTATACAGTTGAGCAGTAACCATGGCAAGCAAATGTGTGTCAACTTGCCAAGACGTAGCCTGGCACACGATACTCTCCTTGCAGCTAGCTTGGCATGCACCTACTTCAGCAGAACCGGCAAGACTCGTGTCTCTGTCAACAATTCAAGTTTTTTCTTTCAGCAGCTTAATGTATAAAGAGACATTGAAGGTTTGTTCAGCCCAGAAATGAGGGGGCTAAGGAGGTGGGAGGTCAAACTGCTGTTTTCAGGCTATTCCTAATGGGGAGTCACAGAGAAGATGGAGCCATGCTGTTGACACAGGTGTGCAGCAAAAGACCAGACAACCACCACAAGAAGCAGCAAGGACAATTTTACCTAAAAAGTTCTGACAGGGGAAAAAAATTGTTCAAATAGAGATTTGTCTGGCACTAAAGCAGGTGCCCAGAGATGTGGTAGGATCTCCATCCCTGGAGGTTGAAGCCTGTCTAGGAAAATCTTTGAGCACCCTGGTCTGACTTTAATGGTGACCCTGCACTGAGCTGAAGGTTGGACCAGCTGGTCCCTTCCAGCCCCAATTATCTATCCTGTGGGAAGCTGAAAGCTTGGTGCAGCTGCTGCATGGTGACACAAGCAGTGTGGGGCACTTTCTGCCTCACTGGGGTGTGCTGGCAGCGTTTGCTTAGGCTGACCCAGCAGGCAACACCACTGGGCACTGCAGTAGAGGCTGATGCATGAACACAGTCAACTGATGTTTGGTAGCTAGAAAAGCTGCTTGAGGCCAGAACCATGTGTTGTGTAACTAGTTTGGAAAGAGCATTACAAATAAAATAAATTAACAACAGCAACAAAAAGGAATATGCTTGTCAACAGAGAAAATCATGGGAATATAAGAGGCTTAGGTCTTCCCAGCTCCCTTTAATTTCACTGTCAAGTGTGCCTTTAAAGCCATCTGAAAGTGCAGAGGACTGCATTTTAATGTCCTGTCAACAAAAAGCTGTGTATTTTAAAGCTTGCTGATCTGGGATGAAGCAGAACTGAATACAAACGGTGTTCACAGAGCTACTGACAGAACATTTGGAAAAAAAAAACCCAAAGAATGTTGGTCTTCATTCTGCTAGATCCAGCCTGGCACAGTAAAAGCAGAACAAGCGATTTAGTCGTTTCCAAGGAGGAAAGGGTATAGTGCTTGGAAAAGTCATGGAGTAGCCTACTGAAAAACTTTTTATGTCAACACAGCAATGAATTTGTGGTAAAACATTAAACAGAAAAGTTGGCTCCTATGGTGTTTCAGGGGTGAGTTGTATTGAAGGATAAGGAAGAAAATGAGCATACCAAAAAATCCTGGATGACAAGCAGTTGCAGGCAGAAGCTGTGCAGGAGGGCAGCTGGCAGTCCCAGGCACCACCGCAGCGTGCCAGCTGATGGGCAGGCTGCAGGCAAAGGCTGAAGGGAAGAAGCCTGCAGGCTCACCAGCTGAGTACTTCGTTGTAAGGATAAGGCAAGCCAACCCAAGACATGAATTAAACCTGCTACCCAATCTGGTATTTCTGGATTTTAAGAGGGTCAGTAAGTTTAAAATAATTTAATGGAAGTTTCACATACTGGCTCCTCTATTTACCTATTTATTATTCCTTGAAAACCAGAACTAGCATGGGCAAAACTTTCCATCCCACACACCCA